>VIEB01002182.1:0-18857 GCA_006547085.1 Malus baccata | reverse complement strand
ATCCAAATCAAGTCAAGACGAGGAGGACAAGTTGCTGCAAGAAGAAGCACAGGGAGCAAAGCCCACGGCCAAGGATGACGAAACCTTGCCGAATTCATCTAGTCCTCCTAAACCGTCCCAAACCACCAAGGTAAGTCCCAATTCGACTTTTTCTAATTCTATTCCACTAAATGTGCCCTTTCCTGGCAGGTTTAGGCAATCAAAGAAGGAAGAAGCCGAGAAGGACATTCTAGAGACCTTTCGGAAAGTTCAAGTCAATATTCCGCTCCTTGATGCGATTAAGCAAGTCCCAAGGTATGCTAAGTTTTTAAAAGAACTTTGTACAACAAGGAGAAGGATTTCGAACAAAGAGGTGGTTCAAGTAAGTGAAAATGTCTCTGCTGTTACCCCCAGGAAATTACCCCCTAAATGCAAAGATCCGGGTAGTTTTACAATTCCGTGCGTTATTGGTAATACTAAGTTTGAACAATGCATGTTAGACTTAGGGGCTTCAATTAATGTTATGCCATACTCTATTTATGCATCTATGAACTTAGGTGAGCTTAAAAATGATGGTGTGATAATTCAATTAGCCGATCGTTCTAATGCATATCCAAAGGGTGTTTTGGAAGATGTTTTGGTGCAGGTTGGTAACTTGATTTTTCCAGCGGATTTCTACGTGCTTGACATGGAAGATTCACCCCATTCCACCCCATTGCCGATTCTATTAGGGAGGCCCTTCATGAAAACAGCCCGCACCAAGATAGATGTGTTTAAAGGAACTTTAACGATGGAATTTGATGGGGAAGTCATTGATTTCAATCTTTCTGAAAGTATTAAATTTCCTAAGGACGATCATTCTTGCTTTTCTATTGATATAATTGATGATTTGGCGCAGGATTTTCTCGATTGTTTGGAGAGGGATACACTTGAAACAACAATTGCACAAGGAATTGGGCAAAAATCTGGTTTTGCCGTGCCTAGAAGTGTGGAGGAGGCCGAGATAGTGGCTGCCCTTGAGTCACTACCTCAATATCATGGTAAGCCTTCTAACCCAATTTCAATTTCAGTCTCCACTAATAAGTTGTTACCCTCAGTAACTCAGGCACCCGTACTTGAGCTTAAACCGTTGCCCGATCATTTAAAGTACGTCTTTCTGGGAGATAACGAGACATTGCCCGTCATTGTCTCCTCATCACTCACGGCCATAGAAGAGGAGAAGTTGATCCGAGTGTTGAAAGAGCACAAGACGGCCATTGGGTGGACTTTGGCCGATATTAGGGGAATTAGCCCGACTACGTGCATGCATCGCATACTTCTAGAGGAGGGGGCTAAACCAACTCGAGAGGCTCAGCGCCGTCTCAACCCTCCAATGATGGAAGTTGTGAAAAAGGAGATTATCAAACTTCTTGATTGTGGAGTGATTTATCCGATCTCTGATAGTCGTTGGGTGTCACCGGTGCAATGTGTTCCAAAGAAGTCCGGAGTGACAGTGGTGAAGAATGCCGAGAATGAGCTTGTGCCAACTCGTATCCAAACAGGTTGGCGAGTGTGCATTGATTATAGGAAGCTCAACGCCACCACAAGGAAGGACCACTTCCCTTTGCCGTTCATTGATCAAATGCTTGAAAGGTTAGCCGGTCATTCTTTTTATTGTTTCCTTGATGGTTATTCTGGATATAATCAGATTGTCATAGCGCCGGATGACCAAGAAAAGACAACTTTTACATGCCCCTTTGGTACTTTTGCTTATTGTCGCATGCCTTTTGGTTTATGCAATGCTCCGGCCACGTTTCAAAGGTGTATGGTAAGTATCTTTTCGGATTTTGTGGAAAAGATTATTGAGGTATTTATGGATGATTTCAGTGTGTTTGGTGATTCATTTGATGGTTGTTTGGAAAATCTCACACTAATTTTGAAACGATGTGTAGAAACTAACCTTGTGCTTAATTGGGAAAAATGTCACTTTATGGTTAGACAAGGCATAGTTCTAGGGCATATTGTTTCAGAAAGAGGAATTGAAGTGGATAAATCGAAAATAGATCTTATACGCTACTTACCCTCTCCTACTTCGGTTCGAGAGATTCGTTCGTTTCTTGGTCATGCAGGATTTTATAGGCGATTTATCAAGGACTTCTCCAAGATCTCAAACCCTCTTTGCCGTCTCCTCCAGAAAGATGTGGTGTTTGACTTCAACGAGGAGTGTGAGAAGGCATTCAATCACCTCAAAGAAATGCTAACTTCAGCCCCTACCATAGTTCCACCGAATTGGAGCCTTTCTTTTGAGCTTATGTGCGATGCTTCCGATTATACATTAGGAGCTGTTTTGGGGCAAAGGAAGGAAAAGAGGCCGCATGTTATCTATTATGCCTCTCGGACTTTAAATGATGCACAATTGAATTATTCTACCACTGAAAAAGAACTTCTTGCTGTTGTATTTGCTTTAGATAAATTCTGTTCTTATTTGCTTGGTACTAAAGTTATTATTTATACTGACCATGCAGCATTGAAGTATTTGTTCACCAAGAAGGAGGCCAAACCACGACTCATTCGTTGGATGCTTCTTCTCCAAGAGTTCGATATCGAAATCCGGGACAAGAAGGGAAGTGAAAACGTGGTGGCTGACCACTTGAGCCGTATGGTGCATGAGGAGGATGTCGTGCCTATCATAGAGACATTCCCAGATGAGCAACTGATGTCCGTCAAGGTAAGTGAACCGTGGTATGCTGATTTGGTGAATTATTTGGTGTCTAAACATGTTCCTAGTGAATTAGTTAAACACCAATGTGATAAATTGAAGAAAGAGGCACGGTTTTATGTGTGGGATGACCCGTATTTATGGAAATATTGCCCTGACCAAGTTATACGTAAGTGTGTGCACGATTCCGAGTTTAATGCTATTCTAACCTTTTGTCACACTTATGCTTGTGGGGGACACTTTGGCACTCAAAGAACAGCACTTAATGTGTTAGAATGTGGTTTCTATTGGCCTACCATCTTTAGGGATGCTAGAACATTTTGCATGTCTTGTGATAGATGCCAAAGAACGGGTAATATTGGTCATAAACAACAAATGCCGCAAACCCCCATTTTTAGTGTTGAAATCTTTGATGTTTGGGGTATTGATTTTATGGGTCCCTTTCCTTCGTCACATGGGTTTCTTTATATATTGCTTACTGTGGACTATGTGTCGAAATGGGTGGAAGCAAAAGCAACCCGAACTAATGATTCTCGAGTGGTTGCAGATTTTGTGAAAACTAACATTTTTGCAAGGTTTGGAATGCCACGAGTGCTAATCAGTGATGGAGGTTCCCATTTTTGTAATCGAACCATCGAGGCGTTGCTCAAGAAATACAATGTCACGCATAAGGTGGCCTGGTAAACTAACACACTTTCTAACTAATCTAGGACTCTAAAATAAAGGGGGATTTTGTTTTGACGAAAATTAAAATAAAGAAAACAGATTGGAAATAGGGCAGATTGTAAAAACGATTTTGGTGAAATAGATGGGTAGAAGGCTAGTTAGGAGGTTCTTCTCCACACATGTCACACTTGCAAACAAAACGATTTTCAGTTGTTCTTCCAATAAATTATGAAACTCAACACCCCAAGTTAATTAGATACGCTTAAATTAACCTTCAAGTTCTCCTTAAGTTAATGAATTGGATGGGAAAGCGCATACAACAATTCAAAGCATTCCTCAAAGGTTCCTTACGTGATGAGCACAATAAAGATACAATCAGGAATCATGAAGCACAATGAGAACTATAAGTGTTGACGAGGCATTCGTTACTATGATGAGCATGAAACTAGTGCCAAGAATTCATTCAACGCGATCGTTTATAAGCGACCTTCACTACTTGTGATTATAAGATTGTAACTATTAGGTGAAACTCCCTCATAATCTAGCATCATATTCATGCATGAAAACTAAGCGTGCACTCTCAATCAACATACACAAATAAGTTATCAATCAAGTAGATGAACGAATTGAATCCACAACTTATGAAATAACAACTGAATGTAATCAAATCATATTGCAAGCATGTACATGGTTTCGAATCACCCCCCAACTAAGGGGGTTTAGTTACTCATACTCACAACACAAGGTTTATTGAATTGAAACATTCAAGGGCACTCCTTCTTCCTTCTTGCTGCGGCATAAGGTATGGAGATGGTTTGGGATGGTTTTGGATGAGGTAGAATGGTGGAAAAGTGTCTAGGATGGGTGTATGGCACGGCTAGGGGGGTTTGGGGTCAGAAAATATGGATTTTGGTGAAGGTTAGGTGCGGCTAGGGATGGTAGATGAATTCTGGCGTGAATGGGACTGAATGGAACTTAATGGGCCTGTTTGTGGCTGCACAAGGATGTTTATTTAAAGGGATTAGGAAATTAAAAACCCTAGACTATTTTGGTAAACAGAAATCAAGTCTAAAGCTCTAGAATTAAGGAAACAAATCAAAAAATTAAAGGAAAGGGCAAGGGAAATTCGGCTAGGGCTTAAAACACAAAAGGAAAGTGTTTTAAAGCTTAGAATCAGGAAATAAGGAAGAGGAAATACCAAGGGGAGTGCGGCAAGGGTTCAAAAGGTGCAAGAGATGTGTATTTGATGTCCTAGAATGCTTAGGAAGTCTTCATAATTGCTGGAACTTTTAGGGACATTTAGGAAAAATCAAGCCAAAGTAGGAAACTTTGGCTTAACTTTCCTATTTCAAGTAGGAACCCTTGTTCTTCTAGGAATCCTCATGTGATTAGGAATCCATCTTCAATTAGGAATCCTTCGTTGATTAGGAATCCTTCGTCGATTAGGAATCCTCCTTCATGTAAGCACTTTCCTACTTCAACTAGGAAACCTTGTTCAAGTAGGAATCATCATCTTCAAGTCCTCAAATTCGTCCAAACCTTGGCTCCAATTATGTGATAATCATTCCAAGCCCAATTTTGCTCCAAAAAGCTCCAAAATGCATCTTCTTGCATCCTTTGGCCTTAAAACCTGAAAACACATAAAACTAGCTTAAAAGACTACTTTAACTAAGAAAACGCCATGGAAATGCATAAGAACTAGCTAACTAAGGCGTATAAATACGCTCCTATCATGGCCACACCTTATCACCCTTAAACGAGCGGGCAAGCCGAGGTTTCGAATAGGGAAATCAAGCAGATTCTTGAGGAGACCGTGGGGCCTACAAGGAAGGATTGGAGTTTGCGCTTAAACGATGCATTGTGGGCGTATCGCACTGCCTACAAAACCCCTATTGGGATGTCACCTTTTTGGCTCATCTATGGGAAGCCATGCCATCTTCCCGTCGAGTTAGAGCATAGTACACATTGGGCCGTCAAAACGTTCAATATGGACCTTGATGCCGCAGGTTTACATAGGAAGCTTCAATTGTGTGAGCTTGATGAAATCAGAAATGAAGCATATGAGAATGCCCGGATTTACAAGGAGAAAACGAAGGCATTACATGACAAGATGATTCGTGCCAAGACGTTCTCTATTGGGCAGAAAGTGTTGTTGTTCAATTCTCGGCATCGGTTGTTTCCGGGTAAGTTGCGTTCCAAATGGGTTGGTCCTTTTATTGTCACTAATGTTTTCCCTCACGGTGCAATGCAAATCAAAAGTTCAAGGACGCAACAAGAATTCAAAGTGAATGGGCATCGATTGAAGCCTTATTACGAGATGTTGGAGGAGCATGTCGTGGAGGAGGTACCCCTCCATGCCGTGGAACCTAGTCAAGCTTAACCGGAGGTACCGTCCGGCTGGAAGACGTTAAAGCAAGCGCTACTTAGGAGGCAACCCATTCATGCGACAAAGGAAGACTTCGAGAGCACTCCAATTCCAGATTTGCGTTCCTAACCCTTCTCTTTGTTGATTATTTCATTTCTGCCTTGTTAGAGTGTTTAGTTGCTGTTTTGTTTGGTTGTGTGTTATTTATGTTAGTTTATGCTCTGAAACATTGAGGACAATGTTTGATTTAAGTGTGGGGGGGGGGTAACCAAAGTGTTTGATGCAAATTCGTAAAGTTTTCTCACCCATAACTTCCAATGTTGTTTCTTGCTGTTTTTAGGTGTTTTTAGGCTGTTTTGATGCATTTTAGTGTGTTTTGACATAAAAATCCGAAAATCCCATAAAAATCCGAAAATTGTTTTGAAAAACCCATAAATTGTTGTTTTTGTGTGTTTGTTTGTGTCTTAGGGTACCTTCCAACACAATGATGAGGATTCGGTTTTTAATTGCATGACTGTTAAAGAAAGTTATAAACATGGATGAAAGTATTAATTCACTCTTTGGTTTATGCTTGGTCGTGGTTATAACTTATGAATTCACATGTAATCAAAAAGGAAAAAAAATCAGTTTTTTTAACATGCTTGAAGGAAGGAACTCAAACTAACACTACAACCTTGTGAGACTTGAGCCTAAACGTTTATTTGGAGAGTTAAAATCTGTGCATTCTTGTTTTCTAAAGTCGTTGCATGATCTCATCATTCTTTGCTTGGTTACTACTTAGAAGGCGTTTCATCATTTAGTTCCAAATGCTAGAACTCATGCCAATTTCATTCAAAACATGTTATTGAATTGCATAACACATATTCAAGATGAAGTTGTTTAGTAGTTGCCACCATATCCAAAAAGCCTTCATTCCATGCAATTGTTTTTGTAGGTTTTACCCCGTTGAGCCTTGTTTAGCCTATATTGTTTGTTAACCCACATTATCCTTACCTAGCCTAGATTAGGACCATCCTTACCGTTGTTCTTAAAGAAATAGTAAGCATGACCTAAAATGAATTCCTTTTGATTCAGGGTGTGCAGAAAACAAGTGTGGGGGAAAGTGAGCCTTGTGTATTGTGTGCCAAAGTCTTAAATGAGGCATGGGTTAGAAAAAAAAAAAGAAAAAAAGAAAAAAAATTCGGAGAAAAAAAAGAAGAAAAAAAAAAGAAAAATGTTGTGAAAAGTGTGAAAAAGAGTTGAAAGAGTATGAAAATGAGCTCTAAGGTGTTGGTTGTTGAAGAAGGGGTCCAAAACATTGAATTTGACCTTAAGTGTTGCATGAATTTCCCCTTTGAGTTTAAAAGTTGATTTTTGCATTCAAAAGTGAATTCTAAGTGTCAATTTCATTGCTTTGCTTACTATTGTTTTAAGAACGTTTGTTTATCCTTCACCTTTGTTTGTTAGCCAATACCCCAAGCCCCGTTACAACCCTTAAATTCTATCTTGAGTGTTGTGTATTTCAAATTGTGGAGTTTGGGATTGGTATGAGCATATGGTGTCACTGGTTCTCGCGTCTAAGTAGTAGCATTCCTTTCATGAGATCATATACATGCTTATTAAATTCAGAAAAAGCTTTCCTTGTTATAACATATGTGAGCGTTCGTGTTCATTTCTACATCAATCTTCTCACATATAACTAGTATAGGGTGTGTAGTCAGAAAATCTATGTGAAAATTGAGTGCATATCTAGTAAGGAATTGAGCAAATTCTCTAAGGCATGTTACTACGTTCCAAACATTGTTTTAATTGGTTAAATGTGAACTAGTACGTGGTGACTATGATTAAGTGTGTGCTTAAGTGTGAAGATGACTAAAATCTATGGGAATGATGATTTTTAACATGTTATGTGCATTGGAGATCCTTGAGGCAAATGTTGGAGGGTAGGTTGTGTTTTGTTCGTTTTGTTTCGTTTTGTTTTTCTTTTGTTTCTTCGTTTTGCTCGAGGACTAGCAAAAGCTAAGTGTGGGGGAATTTGATAGGAGCATATTTATGCGCCTTAGTTAGCTAGTTCTTATGCATTTTTGTTATGTTTTCTTCGTTAAAGTAGTCTTTTAAGCTACTTTCATGTGTTTTCAGGTTTAAAGGGCATATTACATAAAAGATGGCAATTTGGAGCTTTTTGGAGCAAAAAGTGAGCTTGGATTGAAAAGTACATGCTTGGAACACAAGGTTTGGATGAAATTGAAGAATTGAAGATTTGAGGATTCCTAGTACAAGAAGGATTCCTAGTCCGCGGAAGAGTCCTAATTGAAGAAGGATTCCTAATCAACGAGGGATTCCTAGTTGAAGATGGATTCCGAGAAGAACGAAGATTCCTACTCAAACGAGGTTTCCTACTTGAAGTAGGAAAGCTAAGCCTAAAAGTTTCCATTTTGGGTTGATCTTTCCTAAACCTAAATGGCCTTGCGCTTTAGCAACATTAGAAGGTTCCTAGGCGTTGAAAGACACGAAGAGTGGTTCTAGAACATTTTCTCATCCTTGCCGTGGGTTGGGCTTATTTCTTCTTGGTTTTGGGCTTTCTAGAAGCCCTATCTACAAACCCTAACCCTAGCCACTAATCAGCCGCACCTTTCCCCTTCTAGAACACCTAATTCCTTGCCTTGCAAGGCATTCTAGAAGCCCTAACCCTAGCCCACTTAAGCAGCAGCACCCTAGGTTTTTTCCCATGCAAAAATCTGATTGTTTAACCTAATTCCTTGGGGATTTTCAACCCTAGCCGCACCTAAACCCTAGCCCATGGTCTAATGATAGTTCACATTTCGTGTGCATTTATATCCTCCATATTTGGCATCTTTGTGATGTTTTTGGATCAAACTAGTTGTATTTTACATTATTTGGTGTTAGTGTGCAGCCAAGTGTGTATTAGGATTAATTGGAAGGCAAATGAAGTAAAAACACCCCTTTTGGTAGCTAAGCATTATTCCAAGCGTGGAGAAGATTTTGGGGAGTTAATTTGAAGTCCAAATGAGGAATCTAGGACTAATTTGGCTGCTGGAATTTCAGGAAAAGATGTGGAAGGAAAGTGGTGCAATTCGGACATATTGGGTGGTTCTAAACAAGGCAAAAACATTGGAGTCAGATTGGGTGGTTCCACACACCTTGCCGTGCATTCCCTTACCTTTCCAGCTCCCTTTTGCACCAAAAACATGCACTCCCATTAATTAAACCATTCAGCCACATTTACACCAACAAACACAGCCATGCCGTGCACTTTCATACCCTTTTCCAGCCTGTGCAACCACTTCCAGGTTGTCCACTTCATCCTTGCAGCCATTCCACATGCATCTTCAATTAAATTAGCCACATGCATGCATATTTCCCTTGTGCCGTGCATTTACCATTCCAGAAATCCACCCACCCCATCATCATTCACAAAAACAGCTCATCTTTGCACTTCCAGCTCCACTCTTCAAAAGGCATCCGCATGCTCTCCCATAAACTCCCTATAAAAACTATGCAAACTCGCTTCTTCAAGGATTCATTCCATCATACCATTATTCACACACATAGCCGCTCCATTTCTGTCCATTCTCTCTCCCATTTACAGAAACCATTCAATCATAGCCGCTCCACCTTCATTTACATCACACTTGGAGAACCAACACCGAAGGCCACTCTTAAGGGATTTTCGACACCAGTTTTGCTTCAAGGGTTTCTTCATCTTAATTCTATGTTCACTCATGTTATATATTTCTATGTCAAACCTTTTGTAAACATGAAGTGTAACTAATCTCTTTCTAGGGATTCGATGTAGCCTAGCAAGATTGCCATGTAGTTAATTCAGAATGCTCAGTTGATCCTTCTATTTCTTGTTTCATTCTCTGATTTAATTGTGACTTTGTGTGTTGATTTTAATGCTTGATCACCATTTGAATTAACCACAGGTTGTCTAGCCAATATTAAAAGCACACATCATGCATAATCTTGGTAAATATGCGAATGATTGAAGGGAATGTTTTGCAAACATCCTGCCAAGTGTTGATTAGCATCCCTTCTAATCCCCGGCTAGAACGATCCCTACTTACATATACTACAATTATAGGGTTTTAATTTGAGTGTCAAATTAATTTTCACATCAAATTTTGGCGCCGTTGCCGGGGATTAGCAAAATTGCTAATCCCCCTTTCTTTCTTTTTCGTGTCTTTTGTTTTTCGTTTCTGATTTTTTTTTGTTTATTTTACTTGTGATATTTGATTTAGTTTTCTTTCTTTGATTTCAGGTTCTAGAGAAGTAAGACATGGATTTTGCTAACATTCAAGCTCAATTGTCACAGATTGCCGGAAGGACTACAATGCAAAGTGTCCCTACATTTCATGTGTCTTATGGGCACGGATATCAAACTCATCAACATCCTCAATTCACTATGAACGAAGATGCTTGGGGTTATCAAGGCTATGATCAACCAAGCAACAACATGTTTTCCAACACTTACAATTCGGCTTGGAGAGATAATTCAAATTATATGTGGGGGGAACCTCAACAATTCCAACAAGATGGATATTGGCAGCAAGAGGAGGAGTTCTATTCAAGACCTATGCAATATGCTCAATCAAACTCATTAATTGGGAAAGAGAAGAAGAGATGGCGGGCAACCAAGATGAGCTTCGAGCTTTGGAGGACTTTGCTCAGCCAATCATACCAAATTCACCTTCATGCATCTTGCTGCCCACAGAAGCTAGAAACTATGATCTTAAATCTTCACATTTCCATATGCTTCCCTCTTTTTATGGCTTACCTAATGAAGATCCTTTAGCTCATGTTAAAGAATTTTACAATGTTGTGAGTGGTTTACCTTTGCAGGGAGTAAGTGAAGCAAATTTGAGTATGAGAGTGTTTCCTTACACCTTGAAAGATAGGGCCAAGGGTTGGTTGATGACTCTAGCACCTGGTTCCCTCACCACATGGGATGCCGTAGCTAAGAAGTTTTTGGAGAAGTTCTTTTCCACTCAAAAGACAGCCACATTAAGGGGACAAATCTTCAACTTCAAACAAGATGATGGAGAACCTTTCAATGAGTGTTGGGAGCGCTTTAAAGGCCTTTTGCTGCAATGTCCACACCATGGGTTACCTTTTCACTTACAAATGCAAATTTTCTATGATGGACTAACCCAAACATGTCAATCAACTGTTGATAATGCAGCAGGTGGAGCTTTGAAGAAAAAGAATGCTCAAGAGTCATATAACATTTATGAGATGTTGGGGTCTAATGCTCAACACAAAGATCTAAGGGGTAAGAAAGTTGGAGTGTATGAAACAAATTCTAATCATGAACTTTCCTTGCAGGTAGCTAACCTAGAGAAGAAGCTTGAAGCCGTGCTCAACATGGTGCCAAAAGCAAATGAGGTGTGTGCCATTTGCAACATACCAAACCACCTTACTCATCAATGTCCATCTAGGGAAGCCTACCCCGAATTTGTCCAAGAACAAGTGAACCTCATGAATTCTTACAATCAAAGGCCAAGGAATGATGTGTATTCAAACACATATAACCCAAGTTGGAGAGATCATCCCAATCTTTCATGGAGGAACAACAATCAAAATCAAAATCAATTCCAAAACTTCCAACCAAAACCGGCCACTACACTTGAGGATACGGTTAAGTTGTTAGCTCAAAACACCTTGCAATTCCAACAAGCTACCAATAGCACTTTCCAACAACATTCGGCTGCCCTAACCAAAATGGAGACACAATTGGGACAGATTGCGGATGCCTTGAACCAAAGAGAAGTTGGAAAGTTTCCAAGCCAACCCGTGATGCTTCAAAGGAACCAAGAGCAAGCCAAAGCAATCACTACACTTAGAAGTGGTAAGGTTATCAATAATAGAGTTGGTAATGAAGTTACTAATGAATTTGATCATGTGAATGCAGGGGTTACTCAAGGAGAAAATGAGAAACCAAATGAGGAACCAAGCCCTGCCAATTCCTCATTTGAAGCACCAAATCTTCACAAGGCCGAGAAGCCTTATACTCCACCAATACCATTCCCTGGAAGACTTGCCAAAAGCAAGCAGGATAAGTCATTTAAGGACATTTTTGATATTCTAAGTAAAGTGAATGTTAACTTACCTTTGCTTGATGTCATTAGGAACATGCCGGCATATGGGAAGTTCTTCAAGGAGTTAAATAACTACAAAAGGAAGTATGGACCACATGAGAAGGTAGTGGTGTCTGAGAATGTAAGTGCAGTGTTGCAAAGAAAACTTCCACCAAAGCTCAAAGATCCAGGGAGTTTCTCTATCAACATTACTATAGGAGAAAATAAAGTTGAAAAAGCTATGCTTGATTTGGGTGCTAGCATCAATTTAATGCCTTATTCTGTGTACCTTCAACTAGGTTTGGGGGAATTGAAGGCCACCACCATCTCATTACAACTTGCGGATAGATCCGTGAACTATCCAAGAGGTATAGTAGAGGATATTCTAGTTCAAATTGATAAACTAATCTTGCCTGCGGATTTTGTAGTGTTGGACATGGAAGAAGCTCATATACATGACCGAGAGTTGCCTATTTTGCTTGGAAGACCGTTTATGGCCACGGCCAAGACCATCATTGATGTGCAAAATGGACTCCTCACTATGACAGTGCTAGGAGAGACCGTTCAATTCAAAGTGTTTGAGTCTCTTTCTCATCCTTCTTCATCTCTTGAGTGCTATGCCATTGATGTGCTTGATTCGCTTGTTTTCTCTAAGTTCTTGCAGGCACAATCTAGTGAACCATTACAAACTGTTTTGAGTCAATCTCAAGATGAGTTTGATGAAGAAGATGCACTCATGGAAGAGGTAGCTACCTTGGAAGTGATAGGAGCATATTTATGCGCCTTAGTTAGCTAGTTCTTATGCATTTTCGTTATGTTTTCTTCGTTAAAGTAGTTTTTTAAGCTACTTTCATGTGTTTTCAGGTTTAAAGGACATATTACATGAAATGGTGCGAAATGGAGCATTTTAGAGCAAAATTGAGCCGGAATGTTGTGTAGGCTAATGGAGCACGAGGAATGGACGAGTTTGAAGGTCAAAGGAGCTTAAGAAATGAAGAAATGAAAGTGAAGAACAAAGAAGTCGGAATTGGCAACCAAAGTTTCTAAAGTTGGAAGTTTCTATTCTTGGAGGTTTCCATTTTCGTGAGTTTCTATTCTTGGCTTTGGGCTTTTATATGACCTAAACCCTAATTCCTTGTGGACCCTAAGCCCATGCCGCACCCTAGGGCCTAATCACTTAATTTCTGCCAAGTTAAACCCTAATCTATCTCCCCTAGGGTTTGGGCCGCACCTAATGTTCTAGAACCCTTATTTTCTGGTGGATTTCCAACCCATTGCCGCACCTAAACCCTAGCCCATTGTTTAAACCTGATTTCCCTAGGGTTTGTGATGCCTATATATATGTGTTCTAAGCCTTGCCGCACATACCACCTCCTCCACAATTCAGAAATTCGTCCAAATATTTTCCCCCACCTTGCCGCAGCCTTCCTTCACCCATCTGCCATATTTACACCCCTTGCCGCAACCCCCATGTCCCCAACACACCACCATATCATTCCTTACCTATTCATCCATCCAAATAACCCCTAGAACCTGCCTCTAGTCCTTGTGCCGCAGCCAAGAGGAGGAGAGAAAGCTTGGGACGTTCATGCCATTCAATTGAGGGTTGCTGGAACGTTTTAGGTGTTGTCTTTCCTTTGAATTCCATGTTTAATTTTGATATTCTTTGTGTTGTGAGTATGAGGAACTAAACCCCCCTTGGTTAGGGGGGAATTCGAAACCATGTACATGCTTGCAATATGATTTGATTACATTCAGTTGTTATTTCATAAGTTGTGGATTCAATTCGTTCATCTATTTGATTGATAACTTATTTGTGTATGTTGATTGAGAGTGCACGCTTAGTTTTCATGCACGTGCCTTCCATTTCCTTTAAACATCAAAACATGCAATCACATGCATGTGTTCAAACTTGCCGTGCATTGCCTTACCCTTTCCAACTCCCTTTTGCAGCAATGCATGTGTCTTCATTAATCTAAGTCATTCAGCCACCTTTGCACATCCAAACCAAGCCATGCCGTGCTTTTCTTTCCCTTTCCAGCATGTGGAAAACAATTTCTGGTTGTCCACTGCACATTGCAGCCATTGCACATGCCTCTTGAATTAAATAAGTCCTACACATGCTTGTGTTTCAACATGCCGTGCCTTACCACCTCAGAAATCACTTCAATTCATCATCATTTCAGATTGGCAGATCCATTACTCTAATTCCAGCTGCATGTTCTCATTAGGACTTCAATTTAAAAGTCCATGCAATCTCACTTCAAGCTCTCTCGGTCACACCCTCATTCACACACCAAGAAACTCCATCTTGTGTCCATTCTCTATCCCATCCGCAACACCACCATTCACTCACTTAGCCATCCAAATTTCTGACCACCCTCTCTTCCATTCAAACAAACCACCCATCCACAAGCTGCTCATCTTTCATGTTGCATCACATTTGGAGAATCAAGACCGAAGGCTACACTTAAAGGATTTCAACATCAGTTTTGCTTCAAGGGTTCCTTCTTCTCAATTCTATGTTCATTCATGTTATGTATTTCTATGTTAAAACGTTTGTAAACATGAAATGTAACTAATCTCCTCTTAGGGATTCGATGTAGCCTAGCAAGAAAACCATGTAGTTAACTCATAATGCTCATTTGATCCTTCTATTTCTTGTTTCATTCTCTGATTTTATTGTGACTTTGTGTGTTGATTTTAATGCTTGATCACCACTTGAATTAACCACAGGTTGTGTAGCCAAAATTAGAAGCACACATCATGCATAATTTTGGCAGATTTGGGAGTGAAGGAAGGGGATGTTTGGCAAACATCATGCCGTGTGTCCCCTTTGGTTTTGTGAAAGTTTCATATGTATAAAACATCCTTGGTTGAGAACCAAAGTTGCACATCACAATTTGGTTCTTGACTAGGATGATTTGATCAAATCCACACATCATATGGTTGATCATATCTAAGTGAAACAAACTCAAGAAATAGGTGAATGAATGAGCATAAACTGATTTAACAAACATGGGATTAATTTAGCTATGGTGAAACCGAATCCCTAGTTCCATATCCATTGGTTTTATTCCATTTTATTACTTGTTGATTCATTACTTGTGTTATCATCATTCTTGTGAGTTTTTAAGTTACAACAACAAATCTGTCTAAAGTTGCCTAGTTTAGTCATTTAATATGGTTCTTGCAAAACAAGTGATTATATAGGTCCAATTAGTCCCTGTGGATTCGACACCCTTACTTGTGCTATTATACTCAATATGTTTTAGCATTAGGAAGGTTTAAAACATATCATCAACAGTTACAATCAAATTGCAATTGCTCCGGAGGATCAAGAGAAAACTACCTTCACGTGCCCATTTGGCACATTTGCATATAGGAGAATGCCTTTTGGACTTTGCAATGCTCCAGCAACATTCCAAAGATGCATGTTGGCAATCATTTCTGACATGGTAGAAAGATTCATTGAGGTATTTATGGATGACTTCAGTGTTTGGTTCCTCTTTTGATGAATGTCTTAACCATCTCTCTTTAGTACTTCAAAGATGTCAGGAAACAAATTTGGTTCTCAATTGGGAAAAGTGTCAATTCATGGTAAAACAAGGAATTGTGTTGGGACATGTAATCTCTAGCAAAGGAATGGAGGTGGACAAAGCCAAAATTGACGTCATCACCAATATGGTAGCTCACACCACTGTGAAGGGAGTAAGAAGTTTTTTGGGACATGCGGGTTTTTATCGTCGTTTCATTAAGAACTTTTCAATGATCACTCGTCCATTATGCAATCTGTTAGCTAAAGATGTTGTATTTCATTTTGATAAAGCTTGTATGGATGCATTCAATACTTTGAAATATGAACTAACCTCGGCCCCTATTATTAAAAGGAGTTGCTTGCTATTGTTTTTGCCTTAGAGAAGTTTCGGTCATATCTTGTGGGATCTAAAGTTATTGTGTTTTCTGATCATGCAGCCCTTAGGTACTTGATGACAAAAAAGGATGCTAAACCACGCTTAATTAGATGGATACTCTTACTACAAGAGTTTGACTTGGAAATTCGAGATAAGAAGGGAAGTGATAATGTTGTGGCTGACCATTTGTCACGGCTTAATGAGAACCATGGAGTTGGACAACCTTTGCCTCTAAATGAATCATTTCCAGATGAACAACTTCTTATTGTTCAAGAAAAAGAACCATGGTATGCTGATTTTGTTAATTATCTTGCTTGTGGTGTAATGAGAAATGACATTTCTTTTCAGGAAAGAAAGAAGTTCCTTGCCATGGTAAAGCACTACGTTTGGGACGAACCATATTTGTTTAAATATTGCCCTGACCAAATCATTAGGAGATGTGTCCCAGAGAGTGAGCAACAAAGCATTCTAACATTCAGCCATACATTGGCATGTGGAGGACATTTTGGTGCCAAAAAGACATCTCTAAAGGTTTTACAATCTGGTTTCTTTTGGCCTACTTTATTCAAAGATGCTTTTGATTTTTGTTCTAAGTGTGATAGGTGCCAGAAAATGGGGAACATTAGCCGAAGAAATCAGATGCCATTGAACAACATTTTGGTGGTGGAGCTCTTTGATGTTTGGGGAATCGATTTCATGGGACAATTTCCATCCTCTTTTGGCTACTTATACATATTAGTGGCAGTAGATTATGTATCCAAATGGGTTGAAGCCATTGCTACAAGAACTAATGATCATAAGGTTGTTTTGAATTTTCTTAAAGATGAGATTTTTTGTAGGTTTGGAACCCCAAGAGCTATTAGTGATGGTGGCAGCCATTTCTGCAACAAACCCTTTGAATCCTTGATGAAGAAGTACAACATCAACCACAAAGTGGCAACCCCATACCATCCTCAAACCTCAGGACAAGTGGAGATTAGCAATAGGGTGATCAAGAACATTTTGATGAAGACTGTGAGCCCTACAAGGAAGGATTGGTCATTGAGGTTGAATGATGCACTATGGGCATATAGAACAGCGTACAAGACCCCCATTGGCATGAGTCCTTGTCGCCTTGTGTTTGGGAAAGCTTGTCATTTGCCAATGGAGCTTGAACACCGGGCATATTGGGCCATTAAGAAGTTCAACTTTGATTACAAGGATGCTGGAATAGCAAGGAAGCTCCAACTTAATGAGTTGGAAGAGCTCAGAAATGAGGCATATGAGAATGCCAAAATCTACAAGGAACGGACTAAGCTTTATCATGACAAGGCCATCCTACGGAAGGAGTTTCACCAAGGTATGAAAGTACTTTTGTATGACTCACATTTGAGACTTTTCCCAGGTAAATTGAAGTCTAGGTGGGTGGGACCATTCAAAGTGCTGCAAACATTTCCCCACGGAGCTATGGAGATAGAGAACATGAAGAATGGCACCTCTTTTAAAGTCAATGGGCAGCGATTGAAACCATATTTGGAAAAAGTGGAGGAAGAGCAAGTGTATCAAGTTGTAGATTTTCTTGAGTTTACAACACCATGAACAAAATCTTCATTGGTTCTTATTAGTTTGTTTAAAGCATGTATTAACCAAATTGTTTGCAGATTTTGTAGATGTTTGTGATGTGTCATCACTGTAAACCCTCAGGAGACACAACTCCTCCAACTAGGGACACCTAGGGGTTCAAAGGCTTGTTGCACATGCTCAGTGCAATCGTTTGGCCAACGAAAGTGGTTTAGTTAGATGATAGTGTTTTGTGTGTTTTAGTTTTAAGTTTGCTCGAGGACTAGCAAAAACCAGGTTTGGGGGTATTTGATAGTTCACATTTTGTGTGCATTTATATCCTCCATATTTGGCATCTTTGTGATGTTTTTGGATCAAACTAGTTGTATTTTACATTATTTGGTGTTAGTGTGCAGCCAAGTGTGTATTAGGATTAATTGGAAGGCAAATGAAGTAAAAACACCCCTTTTGGTAGCTAAGCATTATTCCAAGCGTGGAGAAGATTTTGGGGAGTTAATTTGAAGTCCAAATGAGGAATCTAGGACTAATTTGGCTGCTGGAATTTCAGGAAAAGATGTGGAAGGAAAGTGGTGCAATTTGGACATATTGGGTGGTTCTAAACAAGGCAAAAACATTGGAGTCAGATTGGGTGGTTCCACACACCTTCCCGTGCATTCCCTTACCTTTCCAGCTCCCTTTTGCACCAAAAACATGCACTCCCATTAATTAAACCATTCAGCCACATTTACACCAACAAACACAGCCATGCCGTGCACTTTCATACCCTTTTCCAGCCTGTGCAACCACTTCCAGGTTGTCCACTTCATCCTTGCAGCCATTCCACATGCATCTTCAATTAAATTAGCCACATGCATGCATATTTCCCTTGTGCCGTGCATTTACCATTCCAGAAATCCACCCACCCCATCATCATTCACAAAAACAGCTCATCTTTGCACTTCCAGCTCCACTCTTCAAAAGGCATCCGCATGCTCTCCCATAAACTCCCTATAAAAACTATGCAAACTCGCTTCTTCAAGGATTCATTCCATCATACCATTATTCACACACATAGCCGCTCCATTTCTGTCCATTCTCTCTCCCATTTACAGAAACCATTCAATCATAGCCGCTCCACCTTCATTTACATCACACTTGGAGAACCAACACCGAAGGCCACTCTTAAGGGATTTTCGACACCAGTTTTGCTTCAAGGGTTTCTTCATCTTAATTCTATGTTCACTCATGTTATATATTTCTATGTCAAACCTTTTGTAAACATGAAGTGTAACTAATCTCTTTCTAGGGATTCGATGTAGCCTAGCAAGATTGCCATGTAGTTAATTCAGAATGCTCAGTTGATCCTTCTATTTCTTGTTTCATTCTCTGATTTAATTGTGACTTTGTGTGTTGATTTTAATGCTTGATCACCATTTGAATTAACCACAGGTTGTCTAGCCAATATTAAAAGCACACATCATGCATAATCTTGGTAAATATGCGAATGATTGAAGGGAATGTTTTGCAAACATCCTGCCAAGTGTTGATTAGCATCCCTTCTAATCCCCGGCTAGAACGATCCCTACTTACATATACTACAATTATAGGGTTTTAATTTG
>VIEB01002181.1:0-18857 GCA_006547085.1 Malus baccata | reverse complement strand
TATCCATCAAAGAGAATGGAAAAGCCTTCATCTTCAATATATTTCTGTCAACATTGACGGGAGTCATACTAGAGCAAACCACTTCAAATGCTTTCAAATCTTTGTTAGGATCTTCCATGGACAAGCCATGGTATTTAGGAATATGATGAAGCAAACTTGACTTTAATTCAAACTCATCCGTCTTACCTTGGGCAGCCCTGGGGTATTGAATGCACAAGGGTGCGGCATTATCCAAACCTGAGGCAGAAAGCTTTTTGAGTGTACGGTTATCCACCGCCATGCCTTGGACTTCTTCAAATATCCCTGCCGTGGCTTCCTCCTCCTCTTCTTGTACGTTTCCTTCACAATCAGATTCGGAAGTTGGTGGATGGTGTTCTTGCTGACTTCTAGCTCTTCTCAACTTCCTCTCAAAATCGTCGTCAAAATCCAAGATGTTTGCACGAATCGTGTGAGAGCTTCTAGTCATACATTAGTACCTAAGAAACAAGAAACAAAATTAGGTCAGAAACTTAGTGAAATAAAAGAAACAAAAACAATCCAAGGGATTAGGAAAATTGCTAATCCCCGGCAACGGCGCCAAAAATTTTGATACGAAATATATTAAGCACACAAATTAAACCCTCTTTTTGTCAAATTGTAGTGAAGATGTAAGTAGGGATCGTTCTAGACCGGGGATTAGGAGGGATTGCTAAACACTTGGAAACTGACTTAAAAACTCAAAAACAAAGTTTAAAACACTAAACTAGACTCAAAGAATGCAAAACTAAAGGTTAAAACACTTAAACAAACCTAAAACTCAAAACAGCAACCTAATGACTCAAAACTGCCTAAAAACCACTTTCTGGGCAGTTTTGAGAACCTAACAAGAACTTGGACGAATTTGAGTGAAAACTTGAATCAAAACACTTAGAAACACAAATCAAAACACTTTCTAACTAATCTAAGACTTCAAAATAAAGGGGGATTTGTTTTGGACGAAAATTGAAAACAAAACAGAAACTTAAAACTAAACAGATTGTAAAACGTTTTTGGATGAAAAGGATGGATAAAAGGCTAGTTAGGAGGTTCTTCTCCACACATGTCACACTTGCAAACAAAACGATTTTCAGTTGTTCTTCCAATAAATTATAAATACTCAACGCCCCAAATTAACCGTGAATTGCACTAATTAACCCTCAGTTTTTCCACAAGTTATTAAGTTGGATGATTGCATACGACAACCCAAAACATTCCCTACAAGTTCCCTACATGAATTGCATAATAGAGATACAAGCAAGAATCATTAAGTTCTATGAAAAACATAAGCATTGACAAAGCATTCGTTACTATGAATTGCATGAAACTTATGCCAAGAATTCATTCAACGCGATCGTTTTCAAGCGACCTTCACTACTTGTGATTATAAGATTGTAACTATTAGGTGAAACTCCCTCATAATCTAGCATCATATTCATGTATGAAAACTAAGCGTGCACTCTCAATCAACATACACAAATAAGTTATCAATCAAATAGATGAACGAATTGAATCCACAACTTATGAAATAACAACTGAATGTAATCAAATCATATTGCAAGCATGTACATGGTTTCGAATTCCCCCCTAACCAAGGGGGGTTTAGTTCCTCATACTCACAACACAAAGAATATCAAAATTAAACATGGAATTCAAAGGAAAGACAACACCTAAAACGTTCCAGCAACCCTCAATTGAATGGCATGAACGTCCCAAGCTTTCTCTCTTCCTCTTGGCTGCGACACAAGGACTAGAGACAGGTTCTAGGGGTTATTTGGATGGATGAATAGGTAAGGAATGATATGGTAGTGTTTTGGGGACATGGGGGTTGTGGCAAGGTATGGGAATATGGCAGATTGGTGAAGGAAAGCTGCGGCAAGGTGTGGAAATATATTTGGACGAATTTCTGAATTGTGGAGGGGGTGGTATATGCGGCAAGGCTTGAGAACACATATATATAGGCACCACAAACCCTAGGGAAATTAGGTTTAAGTAATGGGCTAGGGTTTAGGTGTGGCAAAGGGCTTAAAGTCCACCAGAAAATAGGGTTTCTAGAAGGTTAGGTGCGGCACAAACCCTAGGGGAGATAGATTAGGGTTTAACTTGTCAGAAATTAAATGATTAGGCCCTAGGGTGCGGCATGGGCTTAGGGTCCACAAGGAATTAGGGTTTAGGTCATCTAAAAGCCCAAAGCCAAGAATAGAAACCCACGAAAATGGAAACCTCCTAGAATAGAAACTTCCAACTTTAGAAACTTTGGTTGCCAATTCCGACTTCTTTGTTCTTCACTTTCATTTCTTCATTTCTTAAGCTCTTTTGACCTTCATTCTCGTCCATTCCTCGTGCTCCATTAGCATACACAACATTCCGGCTCAATTTTGCTCTATAATGCTCCATTTCCCACTTCTTTGCATACTTCGTCTCTAAACCTGAAATTGCACGAAAATGACTTTAAACACTAAATTTTTAGAAACTTTGGTTGCCAATTCCGACTTCTTTGTTCTTCACTTTCATTTCTTCATTTCTTAAGCTCCTTTGACCTTCATTCTCGTCCATTCCTCGTGCTCCATTAGCATACACAACATTCCGGCTCAATTTTGCTCTATAATGCTCCATTTCGCACTTCTTTGCATACTTCGTCTCTAAACCTGAAATTGCACGAAAATGACTTTAAACACTAAATCAACTAAAGAAAAACAACATAAATGCACAATAACAAGCCTACTAAGTCGCATAAATATGCTCCTATCAGGGTGGTGATTGAATGGTGCAGCAAAGGATGGTATTTATAGGCTGAAATTCGCAGCCCCTATGTAGCAAAGGAAAAGGATTTAAAGGCTTAATTTGTATAGGATAATAACACACAATCCTTGAAGGAAAAGGCTAAGGCTTTTAGAAACCAAGGGGGAAAGGAATAATCAGGTTTCTTGGAGTTCTAGAAAGGTTTGGGCGTCACTTTTGTAGGACAAGGGATAAGGCCTTCTAGAAAGGGTGTTTTGTGGCTGATTTCTAGAGAAACAAGGGATAAGGTGTGGCACCTTTGTAGGAAGGGATAAGGCTTCTAGAAATCAGGTTTTAGGTCTCCAAATAGGAAAAGAAAGACCTTTTGTAGCTGAAATCTTTATGTATTAGGATTAGGGAAAGATAGGATAGGATAAGGTTTGTTTGGATAAGATACGCTAAGATAAGGTTATGGATAATGTTTTGGATAAGGTTTCTTCACTTGAGCTAATTCTTTGGCTTTAACTTTCCTTCTTCAAGGAGGAAACCTTGTTTGAGTAGGAGTCTTCAATCTTCTAGAAATCCAACTTCAACTAGGACTCCTTTGTGGATTAGGATTTCATCTTCAATTAGGCACTTTCCTACTTTAACTAGGAAACCTTGTTCAAGTAGGAATCATCATCTTCAAATCCTCAATTTCGTCCATTCTTTTGGCTCCAAGTATGTGACATCCAATCCAAGCTCAAATGTGCTCCAAAAGGCTCCAAAATGCATCTTTTTGTATACTTTGCCCATAAAACCTGAAAACACATGAAACGAGCTTAAAAGACTACTTTGAACTAAGAAAACATAACGAAAATGCATAAGAACTAGTTAACTAAGGCGCATAAATATGCTCCTATCAGGTACGTCCTTAGATAATGATACACTTCTTAAGTTACTCACCAATTTGTCTCAGGGGCAAGAAAATCAAACCAAGAGGATGCAAAATCGAGCCAAAACGATGGATGAATTAGAGAAGCAAGTTGGGTAGATTGTGGAGTTCATGGCACAAATTCAAGAACAAAGTGAATTCTCCAAAGCAAACATTGTAAATTCAATGGAAGATTTTGAAATTACTGAAGCCATCACTTTGGGAAGTGCCATGGAGGTTGGAGCTGAACGAAAGGCGTCCAAACAAAGCCAAGAGGAGGACGAACATCTACTAATTGAGGAGGAGGAAGAAGACACACCCACGGCAAAGGTAGAACAACCCTTGCCGCAACCTCCTAGAGTCCCTATGTCGTCCAACTCAGGTAAGGTGGTTCCAAATTCAATTGCTTCTTACCCCATTCCACCAAATTTCCCTTTTCCTCGCAGGTTTTTAATTCCCAAGGAAGAATAGTGTGAAAAAGACATCATGGAAGCCCTTCCCAAGGTGCAAAGTGATATTCCAATTCTTGGTGCAACAAAGCAAGTTCCAGATTGTGTTGAATTGTTCAAGGGACTTTGTACACCAAGAAGAATGATTCAAGAGAAAGTAGTGGCTGGAGAATATAATCAAAGAGGACGTATTTGAGACAACGAAGCCCAAAGACTTTGAATTTTATGACACGAGGCAAGTTCCAACCATCACATTCAATCTGGCCGAATCCAATATCCCTGAATCTTTCCAAGAAGTGGTGTTTGTCATTGAGTTCTTGTCGGACAAAGCAAGTAAGTTATCTTCTCCAATTTCCATTACGTTTTATACTTGCATGTTGTTAATGATTCAGGCACCCACTTTAGAATTGAAACCTTTGGCGAATCATTTCAAGTATCACCTTCCATTCAAGGATCAATTTCATGCTATGGGACCTAGGGGAGCGTAAAGAGAAGCATCGTCCAGCTGCAAGACGTTAAAGCAAGCGCTTCTTGGGAGGCAACCCATGCAAATAAGGAAGACCTAGGAAGCTCCGACATCATAATCAGATTTGCGTTCCTAAACCCTACTCTTTATTGCTTTTACTTTGCCATATTTGTCATGTTTGCTAGTTGTGTTATTTGCTTGTTTTTGTGTGAGTCTATGTTTGAAACATTGAGGACAATGTTTGTTTTTAGTGTGGGGGGGTGAACAAAGTGTTTTTGTTGCAAAATTCGTAGGATTTTACCACCTAACATTTCAAAGGTTGTTTTTCATTGTTTTTTAGTGTTTTTAGAATGTTTTGACGTGTTTTTATGTGGCTTTACCAGAAAATACGAAAATTCAAGAAAAAATTCGAAATTTTTTTGAAAAAACCCAAAAAGAGTCGTTTTAAAGTTGTTTTTGTGTGACTGTTAAAGAAAGTTACAAACATGGATGGAAGTTTGATATACTCTTTGGTTTATGCTTGGCTATAGTTATAGTTTACGAATTCACATGTAATCACAAAGAAAAAAAAATCAGTTTTTGTAACATGCTTGAAGGAAGGAACTCAAACTAACGCTGCAACCCTGAGAGATTTGAGTCTAAACTTTATTTGGAGAGCTATTAATCTGTGATTTCTTGTTTTCGAAAGTCGTTGCATAATCTCATTATTCTTTGCTTGGTTGCTACTTAGAATGCGTTTCTGAGCAAAATGGAGCTTGGAATGCATGTCACATATTTGTAGCCAAGGTTTGGACGAATTTGAAGACTTGAAGATGATGATTCCTACTTGAACAAGGTTTCCTAGTTGAAGTAGGAAAGTGCTTACATGAAGGAGGATTCCTAATCGACGAAGGATTCCTAATCAACGAAGGATTCCTAATCAAATGAGGAGTCCTAGAAGAACAAGGATTCCTACTCCAATAAGGATTCCTACTCCAACAAGGAATCCTATTTGAAGTAGGAAAGTTAAGCCAAGGTTTCCTACTTTGGTTTAACCTTTCCTAAATGTTCCTAAGTCTTATCAACTTTGAAGGCCTCCTAAGCATTTTAGGACATCAAATACACATTTCTTGCACCTTTTGAACCCTTGCCGCACCCCCCTTGGTATTTCCTCTTCCTTATTTCCTGATTCTAAGGTTTAAAACACTTTCCTTTTGTGTTTTAAGCCCTAGCCGAATTTCCCTTGCCCTTTCCTTTAATTTTCTGATTTGTTTCCTTAATTCTAGAAGCTTTAAACTTAATTCCTGATTACCTAATTAGCCTAGGGTTTTTAATTTCCTAATCCCTTTAAATAACCTTCCTTGTTGCAGCCACAAAATACCATTGAATCAACCATTCACGCCAGACTTCATCCACCATCCCTAGCTGCACCTATCCTTCACAAAACTCCATAGTTTCTGACCCAAAACCACCCTAGCCATCCCATACACCTATCCCAGCCATAAACCCATCATTCTACACCATCCATAACCCCCAAAAACCATCACAAAACCCTGTGCCGCAACCAAGGAAGAGGAGGAAGGTTCTTAGACGTACCTGCTGTGCAATTTAGATTGCTGTAACTTTTAGGTGTGATCTTTCTTATGTTTTCAATGTTTCAATTCAATAAACTTTGTGTTGTGAGTATGAGGAACTAAACCCCCTTAGTTGGGGGGTGATTCGAAACCATGTACATGCTTGCAATATGATTTGATTACATTCAGTTGTTATTTCATAAGTTGTGGATTCAATTCGTTCATCTACTTGATTGATAACTTATTTGTGTATGTTGATTGAGAGTGCACGCTTAGTTTTCATGCATGAATATGATGCTAGATTATGAGGGAGTTTCACCTAATAGTTACAATCTTATAATCACAAGTAGTGAAGGTCGCTTGAAAACGATCGCGTTGAATGAATTCTTGGCACTAGTTTCATGCTCATCATAGTAACGAATGCCTCGTCAACGCTTATAGTTCTCATTGTGCTTCATGATTCTTGATTGTATCTTTATTGTGCTCATCATGTAAGGAACCTTTAAGGAATGCTTGAATTGTTGTATGCGCTTTCCCATCCAATTCATTAACTTTATGAGAACTTGAAGGTTAATTTAAGCGTATCTAATTAACTTGGGGTGTTGAGTTTCATAATTTATTGGAAGAACAACTGAAAATCGTTTTGTTTGCAAGTGTGACATGTGTGGAGAAGAACCTCCTAACTAGCCTTTTATCCATCCTTTTCATCCAAAAACGTTTTACAATCTGTTTAGTTTTAAGTTTCTGTTTTGTTTTCAATTTTCGTCCGAAACAAATCCCCCTTTATTTTGAAGTCTTACATTAGGTAGAAAGTGTTTTGATTCAAGTTTTCATCCAACATCGTCCAAGTTCTTGTTAGGTTCTCAAAACTGCCCAGAAAGTGGTTTTTAGGCAGTTTTGAGTCATTAGGTTGCTGTTTTGAGTTTTATGTTTGTTTAAGTGTTTTAAACTTTAGTTTTGCATTCTTTGAGTCTAGTTTAGTGTTTTAAACTTTGTTTTTATGTTTTTAAGTCAGTTTTCAAGTGTTTAGCAATCCCTCCTAATCCGCGGTTTAGAACGATCCCTACTTACATCTTTACTACAATTTGACAAAAGAGGGTTTAATTTGTGTGCTTATCTATTTCGCATCAAGTATTTACCACCAGAGCCAAAAAGCCTTCATCTCATGCATTTGTTTTGTAGGTTTATGATGTGAAAATTATGTTGACACACAAATTAAACCCTATATAGATGACAATTGTAGTATATGAGCAAATAGGGATCGTTCTAGACCGGGGATTAACTAGGGATGCTAATCAATGTGAAACTGACTTAAAAACATAAAAACAAAGTTTAAAACACTAAACTAGACTCAACGAATGCAAAACTAAAGTTTAAAACACTTAAACAAACCTAAAACTCAAAACAGCAACCTACTGACTCAAAACTGCCTAAAAACCACTTTCTGGGCAGTTTTGAGAACCTAACAAGAACTTGGACGAATTTGGGTGAAAACTTGAATCAAAACACTTAAAACACACACACTAAATCAATTTCTAACTAATCTATTAAAACTTAAACTTTGAAAACAAACTTAAAACAAAACAGATTGTGATGAAATAGAATGATGAGAAACTAGTTAGAGGGTTCCTTATCCACACATGAACATATGCATATAATTTGATTCCCAGTTATGACTTCAACAAACGATGAATGACAATGTTCCAAGTTAATTAGGTCCGCTTAAATTAACTCTTAGATTTCCCTAGATTCATTGGATTGAATGGAATACGCATTACAACCAAATTATTCCTCATCAAAGTCCCTAACTATGGAATACGCATGATAGAGACATTCAACAAAGATCATTAAGTTCAACGGAAATCATAAACATTGACTAGGCATTCATAACTATGGAATACGCATGTTAATCCAGCCTAGGGTTTACTTAAACACAATCGTGACTAGCGATCTTTACTACTCATGAATATAAGTTCATAACGATTAGGTGAAATTCCCTTATATTCTAGCATCAAGTTTAGGCATGCAAATTAAGTGTCGACCCTCAACCCACATACATAAACAAGTTCTTAATCAAAACAGAAAAGTAAACCACATCTAAAGTTCATGAATTCATAACTGGAGTAAATCAAATCATAACCAACATATGTTCATGGCTTCAAATTCGCCTCTAACTAAAAAGAAATTAGTTCCACATGTTTAACATAATTGAAGAACGAATGAAATTAAACATGAAAACAGAAACAAGGGAAGAAAGAACTCCAAACACTCCACTAATTGCAGATTGCATGTGCAAGGCTTCTTCCTTCCTTTGGACTGCACGGCACTCCTCCTCCTCTCCTTTAATGGTGGCGGCACAAGGTTGTGATGGTGGTGGGAAGGTGCGGCTATGGTGGATGAATGGTTACTTGGATGGAAGGTTGCGGCCAAGGTTGATTTTGGGCAAAAAGTTGGGAGTTTTGGAGGTGGAAGGCTGCGGCAAAGCTAGAACTAGGGTTTTCCGATTTTTGAATGAATATAGCAGGTTGTTTTTTCTCCAAAGGATGTAAAAACACATATATATATAGGCACCTAAAACCCTAAAGAAATCAGGTTAGACAATGGGCTAGGGTTTAGGTGCGGCTAGGGTTGAAAATCCACAAGGAATTAGGTTAAACAATCAGATTTTTGCATGGGAAAAAACCTAGGGTGCGGCTGCTTAAGTGGGCTAAGCATACACAACATTCCAGCTCAATTTTGCTCTAAAATGCTCCATTTCGCTTCTTTTTGCACACTTTGTCTCTAAAACCTGAAATGGCACGAAACAGACTTTAAACATTGAAATAACTCAAGAAAAACAACATAAATGCATAAGAACTAGCTAACTAAGGCGCATAAATATGCTCCTATCAAATTCCCCCACACTTAGTTTTTGCTAGTCCTCGAGCCAAACAAACAAGAGAAAAAACAAAACGAAACAAACTAACCAAAACAAAACCTAAACCTTCCAACGTTTGCCTCAGGGATTTCCAATGCACATGACGTATTAACGATTGTTATCCCCACAGATTTGAGTCATCTTTACACATAAGCATATACTTAATTAAAGCCACAACTTACTAGTTCACAAGTAATCAATTAAAACAATGCTTTGAATGTAGTAACATGCCTTAGAGAATTCCCTCAATTCCTTACAAGATATACACTCTATTTTCACTCAGATTTTCTAACTCCACACCCTACACTAGTCATATGTGAGAAGATTGATGTAGATATGAAAACGAATGCTCACATATATGTATCACAAAGAACGCAATTTCTAGAGTTAAGAAGCATGTTTAGATATGATCTCATGAATGGAATGCTACTACTTAGATGCGAGAACCAGTGACACCATATGCTCATACCAAATTCAAACTCCACAAATTGAAACACATAACACTCAAGATAGAAGTTAAGGGTTATAATGGGGCTTGGGGTGTTGGTTAACAAGGAAAGGATAAGGAAAACAAACGTTCTTCAAGCGATAGTAAGCAAAGTAATGAAATTGAGACTTAGAATTCACTTAGATTGCAGAAATTAACTTTAACACACAAGGGGGAGACTTAAACAACTCCTTAGGGTCAAATTCATTGTTTTGGACCCTTACTTCAACAAACAATACTTTGGAACTCTTTTTCTCAACTTTTCAACACTTTTTTCATACTTTTCATACTTTTTTCTTCATTTTTTCTTTTTCCACGAATTTTTTTTTTTTTTTCTTTTCTTTGCCGTGCCTATGGCACACAATTCCTCATGAAAAATACTTCCCCCACACTTGTTTTCTGCTAACATAGATCAAAAGGAATTCAATTCGAATCATGCTTTACTATGCTTTAAGAACAAGGGTAAGGATGATCCTAATCTAAGCTAGGTAAGGATAATGTGGGTTAACAAACAACAAAGGCTAAACAAGGCTCAACGGGGTTAAACTTAAACATAAAATGATATGGGATACACGGCAGTTTGGCTAAGGTGGTGATAACTACACAACTTTATCTTGAATATGTGTTATGCAAATCAATAACATGCTTTGAATGAAATGGTCATGAGTTCTAGCATTTGGAACTAAATGATGAAACGCCTTCTAAGTAGCAACCAAGCAAAGAATAATGAGATCACGCAACGACTTTAGAAAACAAAGAATGCACAGATTTTAACTCTCCAAATAAACGTTTAAGCTCAAGTCTCAAAAGGTTGTAGCGTTTGTTTGAGTTCCTTCCTTCAAGCATGTTACAAAAACTAATTTTTTTCCTTTATGATTCCATGTGAATTCATAAGTTATAACCAAAACAAAGCATAACCCAAGAGTAAATCAAACTTTCATCCATGTTAATCCTTCTCTTTAACAGTCATGCAATTACAAACCGAATCCTCATCATTGTGTTGGAAGGTACCCTAAGACACAAACAAACACACAAAAACAACTCTTTTTGGTTTTTTCAAAACAATTTTTCAAATTTTTATGGGATTTTCGGATTTTATGTCAAAACACACTAAAATGCATCAAAACAGCCTAAAAACACCTAAAAACAGCAAGAAACAACATTGGAAATTATGGGTGAGAAAACCCTACGAATTTGCATCAAAACACTTTGGTTACCCCCCCACACTTAAATCAAACATTGTCCTCAATGTTTCAAAGCATAAACTAACATAAATAACACAAAGCCAAACAAAACAGCAACTAAACAATCTAACATGGCAGAAATGAAATAATCAACAAAGAGAAGGGTTAGGAACGCAAATCTGGAATTGGAGTGCTCTCTAAGTCTTCCTTTGTTGCATGAATGGGTTGCCTCCCAAGTAGCGCTTGCTTTAACGTCTTCCAGCCGGACGGTACCTCTGTTTAAGCTTGACTAGGTTCCACGGCATGGAGGGGTACCTCCTCCACGACATGCTCCTCAAACGTCTCGTAATAGGGCTTCAATCGATGCCCATTCACTTTGAATTCTTGCTGCGTCCTTAAACTTTTGATTTGCACTGCACCGTGAGGGAAAACATTAGTGACAATAAAAGGACCAACCCATTTGGAACGCAACTTACCCGGAAACAACCGAAGGCGAGAATTGAACAACAACACTTTCTGCCCAATAGCGAACGTCTTGGCACGAATCATCTTGTCATGGAATGCCTTCGTTTTCTCCTTGTAAATCCGGGCATTCTCATATGCTTCATTTCGGATTTCATCAAGCTCACACAATTGAAGCTTCCTATGTAAACCTGCGGCAGCAAGGTCCATATTGAACGTTTTGACGGCCCAATGTGCACGATGCTCTAACTCGACGGGAAGATGGCATGGCTTCCCATAGATGAGTTTAAAAGGTGACATCCCAATGGGGGTTTTGTAGGCAGTGCGATACGCCCACAATGCATCGTTTAAGCGCAAACTCCAATCCTTCCTTGTAGGCCCCACGGTCTTCTCAAGAATCTGCTTGATTTCCCTATTCGAAACCTCGGCTTGTCCGCTCATTTGAGGGTGATAAGGTGTGGCCACCTTATGCGTGACATTGTATTTCTTGAGCAACGCCTCGATGGTTCGATTACAAAAATGGGACCCTCCATGATGTGAAAATTATGTTGACACTCAAATTAACCCTCTTTTTATCAAATGTAGTATGGAATGTAAGTAGGGATCGTTCTAGGCCGGGGATTAGGAGGGTTTACAAAATCACTTGGAATTGACTCAAAAACGTAAAAACAAGTTTAAAACACTAAACTAGACTCAAAGAATGCAAAACTAAACTTTAAAACACCAAAACAAACCAAAAGACTCAAAACAGCAAGTAAACACTCAAAACTACCTTAAAAACACTTTCTGGGCAGTTTTGGACAATAAGGAGGAATTTGGACGAAAATTGGTTTTGACTTGACTCAAGTCACTTAAAAACACAAACTAAATTGATTTCTAACTATTTTGACACTTGAAAATAAAGGGGGATTTGGTTTTGACGAATTTGAAAACAAAACAAAAACTTTGTAAAACAAACAGATTGTAAAAACGAATTTGATTTAAATGGGTGAATTGAAGGCTAGCTAGGGGGTTCATCTCCACACATGTTATACTTGCATACGAAACGATTTCCAATTGCTTTTCAATAAACCATGAATTCTCAACGCCCCAAGTTAATTAGGTCCGCTTAAATTAACCTTCAGATTTTCCTAACGTTATTGAATTGGATGATTGCATACGACAACCCAAAGCATTCCCCACAAGTCCCCTACATGATTGCATAATAGAGATACAAGCAAGAATCATTAAGTTCTATGAAAACCATAAGCATTGACGAAGCACTTGTTACTATGATTGCATGAAACTTATGCCAAGAATTTACTTAACGCGATTGAGATCATCAACCTTTACTACTTGTGAATATAAGTTCATAACGATTAGGTGAAATTCCCTTATATCCTAGTGATAGAAGCATATTTATGCGCCTTAGTTAGCTAGTTCTTATGCATTTTCGTAATGTTTTCTTCGTTAAAGTAGTCTTTTAAGCTACTTTCATGTGTTTTCAGGATTAAAGGACGTATTACATGAAATGATGCACGTTGGAAAATGTGAGCTTGGATTGAATAGGACATGCTTGGAACACAAGGTTGGGATGGAATTGAAGAGTTGAAGATTTGAGGTTTCCTACTTGAAGTAGGAAAGCTATGCCTAAAAGTTTCCATTTTGGGTTGATCTTTCCTAAATCGGAATTGGCAACCAAAGTTTCTAAAGTTGGAAGTTTCTATTCTTGGAGGTTTCCAATTTCGAGAGTTTCTATTCTCGGCGTTGGGCTTTTAGATGACCTAAACCCTAATTCCTTGTGGATCCTAAGCCCATGCCGCACCCTAGGGCCTAATCATCTAAAATCTGCCATGTTAAACCCTAGTCCATTTCTCCAAAACCCAAGCCGCACCTTTCCACCTAGAAGCCCTATTTTACAAACCCTAAACCTTAGTCCACTTAAGTGCCGCACCTAACCCTAGCCCATTGTTCTCAATCTGATTTCATTAGGGTTTTTAGGTGCCTATATATATGTATTTTCACCCTAGCCGCACGGATCTTTTCCCTCTACACAAAATCAGAAAACCATCTCCCTTTCCCCACCTTGCCGCAGCCACCATCACCCAAAATCCTTCCTTGCCGCAGCCATTCATCCATTCCAGCAGCCATTCCTCCATTCCAGCAATCTTCCCCCCTTTGCCGCGCCACCATACACCTCCCTTACCCTTTGCCGAACCACCATATCATCCCAAATCCATCCCTAAACCGAAATCACATCCAAACAGCCCCTAAACCCTCACTGCCGCAGCAAGGAGAAGAAGAAAGAGGAGCTTTCTGTGCAGATTTCAAAGTGGAATTCTTGGGCATTTTAGGTGTAATCTTTCTTATGTCTTCGATGTTTAAATTCAATAAACTTTATGTTGTGAGTATGATGACTTAAACCCCCTTAGTTGGGGGGTAATTCGAAACCATGCACATGCTTGCAATTTGATTCGATTACATTCAGTTGTTATTTCATAAGTTATGGATTCAATTCGTTCATCTATTTGATTGATAACTTATTTGTGTATGTTGATTGAGAGTGCACGCTTAGTTTTCATGCATGAATATGATGCTAGATTATGAGGGAGTTTCACCTAATAGTTACAATCTTATAATCACAAGTAGTGAAGATCGCTTGAAAACGATCGCGTTGAATGAATTCTTATTAGTTAAAGTTTCTGTTTTTGTGTTAAATTTTCGTCCAAAACAAATCCCCCTTTAATTTGAAGTCTTAGATTAGTTAGAAAGTGTTTTAATTTGTGTTTCTAAGTATTTTGATTCAAGTTTTCATCCAAATTCGTCCAAATTAGTGTAGGTGCTCAAAACTGCCCAGAAAGTGGTTTTTAGGCAGTTTTGAGCCTTCTAGTTGCTGTTTTGGTTTTTAGGTTTGTTTAAGTGTTTTAACTTTTAGTTTTGCATTCTTTGAGTCTAGTTTAGTGTTTTAAACTTTGTTTTTGAGTTTTTAAGTCAGTTTCCAAGTGTTTAGCAATCCCTCCTAATCCCCGGTCTAGAACGATCCCTACTTACATCTTCACTACAATTTGACAAAAAGAGGGTTTAATTTGTGTGCTAGTTAATACCATATCAAATTTTGGCACCGTTGCCGGGGATTAGCAATTTTGCTAATCCCTTCCCTACTTACATCTTCACTACAATTTGACAAAAAGAGGGTTTAATTTGTGTGCTAGTTAATACCATATCAAATTTTGGCACCGTTGCCGGGGATTAGCAATTTTGCTAATCCCTTGGATTGTTTTTGTTTCTTTTATTTCACTTTGCTTCTGACTTTGTTGAAGTTTCTGACCTAATTTTGTTTCTTGTTTCTTAGGTACTAATGTATGACTAGAAGCTCTCAAACGATTCGTGCGAACATCTTGGAGTTTGACGACGATTTTGAGAGGAAGTTGAGAAGAGCTAGAAGCCAGCAAGAACACCATCCACCAAGTTCCGAATCTGACCTTGAAGAGAACGTACAAGAAGAGGAGGAGGAGGCCACGGCAGGGATATTTGAAGAAGTCCAAGGCATGGCGGTGGACAATTCAATTGTGCATCATTTAAAGTCCGAGAGGCATAATAGATAACATGCGGCCTCTTTTCCTTCCTTTGCCCCAAAACAGCTCCTAATGCATAATCGGAAGCATCGCACATAAGCTCGAAAGGAAGGCTCCAATCCGTTGGAACTATGATAGGGGCCGAAGTTAGCATTTCTTTGAGGTGATTGAACGCCTTCTCACACTCCTCGTTGAAGTCAAACGCCACATCTTTCTGGAGGAGACGGCAAAGAGGGTTTGAGATCTTGGAGAAGTCCTTGATAAATCGCCTATAAAATCCTGCATGACCAAGAAACGAAATAACCTCTCGAACCGAAGTAGGAGAGGGTAAGTAGCGTACAAGATCTATTTTCGATTTATCCACTTCAATTCCTCTTTCTGACACAATATGCCTTAGAACTATGCCTTGTCTAACCATAAAGTGACATTTTTCCCAATTAAGCACAAGGTTAGTTTCTACACATCGTTTCAAAATTAGTGTGAGATTTTCCAAACAACCATCAAATGAATCACCAAACACACTGAAATCATCCATAAATACCTCAATAATCTTTTCCACAAAATCTGAAAAGATACTTACCATACACCTTTGAAACGTGGCCGGAGCATTGCATAACCCAAAAGGCATGCGACGATAAGCAAAAGTACCAAAGGGGCATGTAAAAGTTGTCTTTTCTTGGTCATTCGGCGCTATGACAATCTGATTATATCCAGAATAACCATCAAAGAAACAATAAAAAGAATGACCGGCTAACCTTTCAAGCATCTGATCAATGAACGACAAAGGGAAATGGTCTTTCCTTGTGGTGGCGTTGAGCTTCCTATAATCAATGCACACTCGCCAACCTGTTTGGATACGGGTTGGCACAAGCTCATTCTCGGCATTCTTTACCACTGTCACTCCGGACTTCTTTGGAACACATTGCACCGGTGACACCCAACGACTATCAGAGATCGGATAAATCACTCCACAATCAAGAAGTTTGATAATCTCCTTTTTCACAACTTCCATCATTGGAGGGTTGAGACGGCGCTGAGCCTCTCGAGTGGGTTTAGCCCCCTCCTCTAGAAGTATGCGATGCATGCACGTAGTCAGGCTAATTCCCCTAATATCGGCCAAAGTCCACCCAATGGCCGTCTTGTGCTCTTTCAACACTCGGATCAACTTCTCCTCTTCTATGGTCGTGAGTGATGAGGAGACAATGACGGGTAATGTCTCGTTGTCTCCCAGAAAGACGTACTTTAAATGATCGGGCAACGGTTTAAGCTCAAGTACGGGTGCCTGAATCACTGAGGGTAACAACTTATTAGTGGAAACTGAAATTGAAATTGGGTTAGAAGGCTTACCATGGTTTTGAGGTAGTGACTCAAGGGCAGCCACTATCTCGGCCTCCTCTACACTTCTAGGGACGGCAAAACCAGATTTTTGCCCAATTCCTTGTGCAATTGTTGTTTCAAGTGTATCCCTCTCCAAAGAATCGAGAAAATCTTGCGCCAAATCATCAATTATATCAATAGAAAAGCAAGAATGATCGTCCTTAGGAAATTTAATACTTTCAGAAAGATTGAAATCAATGACTTCCCCATCAAATTCCACCGTTAAAGTTCCTTTAAACACATCTATCTTGGTGCGGGCTGTTTTCATGAAGGGCCTGTTTTCATGAAGGGCCTCCCTAATAGAATCGGCAATGGGGTGGAATGGGGTGAATCCTCCATGTCAAGCACGTAGAAATCCGCTGGAAAAATCAAGTTACCAACCTGCACTAAAACATCTTCCAAAACACCCTTTGGATATGCATTAGAACGATCGGCTAATTGAATTATCACACCATCATCTTTAAGCTCACCTAAGTTCATCGATGTATAAATAGAGTATGGCATGACATTAATCGAAGCCCCTAAGTCTAACATGCATTGTTCAAACTTAGTATTACCAATAACGCACGGAATTGTAAAACTACCCGGATCTTTGCATTTAGGGGGTAATTTCCTTTGTAACACAGCAGAGACATTTTCACTTACTTGAACCACCTCTTTGTTCGAAATCCTTCTCCTTGTTGTACAAAGTTCTTTTATAAACTTAGCATACTTTGGGACTTGCTTAATCGCATCAAGGAGCGGAATATTGACTTGAACTTTCCGAAAGGTCTCTAGAATGTCCTTCTCGGCTTCTTCCTTCTTTGATTGCCTAAACCTGCCAGGAAAGGGCACATTTAGTGGAATAGAACTAGAAAAAGTCGAATTGGGACTTACCTTGGTGGTTTGGGATGGTTTAGGAGGACTAGATGAATTCGGCAAGGTTTGGTCATCCTTGGCCGTGGGCTTTGCTCCCTGTGCTTCTTCTCGCAGCAACTTGTCCTCCTCATCTTGACTGGATTTGGATGTATTTGAGTCCGTTCCAACCTGTTTACCACTTCTCAACATGATGGCCTTAGCGGTTTCAAATCCTCCCTTCGGATTCATAACGGTTGAACTAGGCAATCTACCTTGTTCTCTAATTTGCCCCATAAACTCGGCAATTTGACCCATTTGCTTCTCCAAATTGTCCACCCGTTTGTCTTGGATTTGTCTCTCCTTATTTTGAGTTTGTACTTCCTGCGTCAAAGTAGTAAGTAACTTAACAACTTGATCATTATCCAAAGACATACCTGAGGTTGTTGGGGCAGATTGCACTTGGTTTTGATTGGGGACGAATGGCTTTGTATAAAAGCCCGGTGGTTGCTGCCTAAATCCTCCTTGTTGTTGGGGTTGTTGATGATCCCGCCATTTGAAATTTGGATGGTCCCTCCACCCCGGATTGTAGGTATTAGAGTATGGATCATGGCGTGGTTGATTTTGGTTCCCAAAACCCACGGCATTGGCAGATTCCCAACCCCCATTCTCAATCAACTGAGGGCATTGATCGTTGGCATGTCCTTGCATAGAGCACACGCTACACACACTTGGTCCATGAATCTTCATTCCCTCGGCCAACTGAGAAACAATAGAAGTAAGGTTAGCTAATTGGGATTGAATTTCGGGCATAGAACTTACCTCATTCACTTGTGGCCGTGGGGGGTCTCTTTGAAACAGAAACTTTAATTAACACAGATTGTAAAAACGATTTTGGTGAAATAGATGGTTAAAAGGCTAGTTAGGAGGTTCTTCTCCACACATGTCACACTTGCAAACGAAACGATTTTCAGTTGTTCTTCCAATAAATTATAAATACTCAACGCCCCAAATTAACCGTGAATTGCACTAATTAACCCTCAGTTTTTCCACAAGTTATTAAGTTGGATGATTGCATACGACAACCCAAAACATTCCCTACAAGTTCCCTACATGAATTGCATAATAGAGATACAAGCAAGAATCATTACGTTCTATGAAAAACATAAGCATTGACGAAGCATTCGTTACTATGAATTGCATGAAACTTATGCTAAGAATTCATTCAACGCGATCGTTTTCAAGCGATCTTCACTACTTGTGATTATAAGATTGTAACTATTAGGTGAAACTCCCTCATAATCTAGCATCATATTCATGCATGAAAACTAAGCGTGCACTCTCAATCAACATACACAAATAAGTTATCAATCAAATAGATGAACGAATTGAATCCACAACTTATGAAATAACAACTGAATATAATCAAATCATATTGCAAGCATGTACATGGTTTCGAATTACCCCCCAACTAAGGGGGTTTAGTTCCTCATACTCACAACACAAACTTTATTAAATTGAAACATCAAAGACATAAGAAAGATTACACCTAAAACGCCCAAGAATTCCACTTTGAATTTCTGCACGTCAAGCTCCTCTTCTTCTTCTCCTTGCTGCGGCAGAGATGGTTAAAGGGATTTTTGGATGTGGTTTTGGTTTAGGAAGGGAGTTAGGATGATATGGTGGTGCGGCAAGGGGTATGGATGGTGTATGGAGGTGTATAATGGTGGCTGGAGTAAAGGATGGTTGCGGCAAGGAGGGATTAGGGTGATGGTGGCTGCGGCAAGGTGGGGAAAAAGGGTTGGATGATTTTCTGATTTGTGGAGAGGGGGAATCCCTGCGGCATGGTGGTAAAACACATATATATAGGCACCTAAAACCCTAAAGAAATCAGATTGGGCTAGGGTTTAGGTGCGGCTACTTAA
>VIEB01002180.1:0-18942 GCA_006547085.1 Malus baccata | reverse complement strand
CAATTTGATTATAACCAGAATAACCATCAAGAAAACAATAGAAAGCATAACCCGCTAACCTCTCAAGCATTTGGTCAATTAACGGCAATGGGAAGTGGTCCTTTCTCATGGTGGTGTTTAGCTTCCTATAGTCAATGCACACCCTCCAACCGATTTGAATCCGTTGAGGGACAAGCTCATTCTCTGCATTAGCTACCACCGTCACTCCGGATTTCTTCGGTACGCATTGAACGGGCGAAACCCACCTACTATCCGAGATTGGATAGATAACCCCACAATCTAGAAGCTTTATGATCTCCTTTTTCACAACTTCCATCATAGGAGGGTTGAGACGGCGTTGAGCCTCTCTAGTTGGTTTGGCCCCCTCCTCAAGAAATATGTGATGCATACAAGTCGTAGGGCTTATACCTTTAATATCGGCCAATGTCCAACCTAGGGCAGATTTGAAGTCCTTTAAAACCCGAAGCAATTTCTCCTCCTCTTGTGCCGTGAGGGAGGAGGAAATGATGGCAGGTAGTGTTTCATTTTCTCCCAAGAAAATGTACTTCAAATGGCTTGGCAAAGGCTTGAGTTCAAGGATAGGTGCCTAAATTATGGATGGAAGCAATTTGTTAGTCGAAATGGGAATGGACTCACGGGTAGTATACTTACCATCAAGCTTAGGTGAGGACTCAAGGCCAGCCACAACTTCAATTATTTCCTCATTAGGGGGCACGACATGGTAGAATGGGCAACGAAGGAGCATGGTCCGATTCATCCATTTTGAGGACATAGAAATCCGCCGGGAAGACTAAATGATTAACCTGCACAAGAACATCTTCCAAAACTCCCTTTGGATAGGCGTTAGATCTATCGGCCAATTGTATTATTACCCCATCATTTTTCAATGCTCCTAAGTTCATAGATGCATAAATGGAATATGGCATAACATTTATAGAAGCACCTAAATCAAGCATGGCAGATTCAAATCTAGTATTCCCAATGACACAAGGAATGGTAAAGCTACCTGGATCTTTGCATTTGGGAGGTAGTTTGCGTTGCAAGATGGCGGACACATTCTCACCTACCTTTACCACTTCCTTAGTCGACATCCTCTTCCTAGTGGTACACAACTCCTTCAAGAACTTAGCATACCTCGGAACTTGCTTGATTGCATCTAACAAAGGTATGTTAACTTGAACTTTCCTAAAGGTTTCAAGGATATCCTTTTCTGCCTCTTCTTTCTTCGTTTGCATGAACCTACTAGGAAAAGGCACATTTGAAGGGAAAACATTAGTATGAACCGAATTTGACACATTCTTACCTTTGTGGGACAAATTGGGCAGATTGGGGGCCTTAGGGACTTGCGGCAAAGGTGGTATCACCTTTGCCGTGGGCTGCTTTGACTCCTCCTCTTCCATTTGCAAAATTTCATCCTCGTTATGACCTGTTTTTGATGAAGAACCTGCCCCAACTTCCTTACCACTTCTTAGGGTGATTGCTTTGGCTGATTCGAACCCTCCTTTTGGATTTGGAATGGTGGAACTACGGAGTTGTCCGGGATCTTGAAACTTACCTACAAACTCGGCAATCTGCCCAATTTGTTTCTCAAGTTGATCCACCCTTTTATCTTGGTTTTGCATAGCCTTAGCTTGATCTTCCTGCCCATTAGACAACTTAGTTAGTATCTTAAGAAGTGCATCATTCTCAAGAGACGTACCTGAGGCACTTGGGCCGGATTGGGCTTGATTTTGGGGTGGGCCGTAGGTTTTGGGAAAGAACCCCGGGGGTTGTTGCCTAAAGCCTCCTTGATTGTGAGGTTGCTGGGGCTCCCTCCACTTGAAATTTGGGTGGTCTCGCCACCCCGGATTATACGTGTTGGAGTATGGATCATGTCTTGACTGATTTTGGCTTTGAAACCCAATGGCATTCGCACTCTCCCATCCACCATTCTCGATGAGTTGAGGACATTTTTCGGAGACATGTCCTTGGATAGAACATACGCCGCCACACACCACAGGTCCTTGCATCTTCATTCCCTCGGCCATCTGTGAATCAATAGAAGTAAGATTAGCCAATTATGAATGAAGATCGGAAGTTGAACTTACCTCATGTACTTGGTGCCGTAGGGGTCCCCTTTGGCCTACTCCCTCGTACTGTTGAGCGTTCAACGCTCTATTAGCAATTAAGACCTTGGCAGCCATGGGTGTTTTGTCCACCAATGCTCCCCCCGCCGAAGCATCAAGCATTTGACGTTCTAGAGGTAGAAGACCCTCGTAGAAATATTGCAAGAGCAACTCCTCCTTCATCTGATGCTGTGGACAAGAAGCAACAAGTGATTTAAATCGTTCATAATATGTAGGAAAAGACTCACCTTCTTCTTGCTGGATTCCGCTTATCTTTTTGCGTAGGAGGATGATACGAGAAGTTGGAAAGAACTTCTCCAAGAACGCTCTCTTCATACTCTCCCATGATGTGACAGTGCCGGGAGCTAACTCATATAACCAATCCTTGGCTTTATCCATCAAAGAGAATGGAAAAGCCTTCATCTTCAATATATTTCCGTCAACATTGACGGGAGTCATACTAGAGCAAACTACTTCAAATTCTTTCAAATGTTTGTTAGGATCTTCCATGGACAAGCCATGGTATTTAGGAATATGATGAAGCAAACTTGACTTTAATTCAAACTCGTCCGTCTTACCTTGGGCAGCCGTGGGGTATTGAATGCACAAGGGTGCGGCATTATCCAAACCTGAGGCGGAAAGCTCCTTGAGTGTACGGTTGTCCACCGCCATGCCTTGGACTTCTTCAAATATCCCTGCCGTGGCTTCCTCCTCCTCTTCTTGTACGTTTCTGAGGTTGCGGTGGCTGCATAGGTCTTGAATAGAACTCCTCATATGGCTGCCAATATGCTTCGTGTTGAACTGGTTGAGGTCCCCACCACATAGAGTTTGAATGATCACTCCAATCAAATGTTGGGATACTTTGTCTTGTGGTCATTTCGACATATTGTGATAATTGAGAAGTAAGATTCGCCATTTGAGCTTGAAGTTTAGCAAAATCCATGTCTTACTTCTCTAGTACCTTAAATCAAAGAAAGAGAACTAATTCAAATATCAAAAGTAACACAAAACAAGGAAAACAAAACTAAGTCAGAAACTAAAACAAAAACAAAAACAAACTAAACGAAAAGAAAAGAACCAAGGGATTAGCAAAGTTGCTAATCCCCGGCAACGGCGCCAAAATTTGATATGATATTTTACTAGCACACAAATTAAACCCTCTTTTGTCAAATTGTAGTAAAGATGTAAGTAGGGATCGTTCTAAACCGGGGATTAGGAGGGATTGCTAAACACTTGGAAACTGACTTAAAAACTTAAAAACGAAGTTTAAAACACTAAACTAGACTCAAAGAATACAAAACTAAAAGTTAAAACACTTAAACAAACCTAAAAACTAAAACAGCAACTAGAAGGCTCAAAACTGCCTAAAAACCACTTTCTGGGCAGTTTTGAGAACCTAACAAGAACTTGGACGAAATTGGGTGAAAACTTGAATCAAAACACTTAGAAACACAAATCAAAACACTTTCTAACTAATCTAAGACTTCAAATTAAAGGGGGATTTGTTTTGGACGAATATTGAAAACAAAACAGAAACTTTAATTAACACAGATTGTAAAAACGATTTTGGTGAAATAGATGGTTAAAAGGCTAGTTAGGAGGTTCTTCTCCACACATGTCACACTTGCAAGCAAAACGATTTTCAGTTGTTCTTCCGATAAACTATGAATACTCAACGCCCCAAATTAACCGTGAATTGCACTAATTAACCCTCAGTTTTTCCACAAGTTATTAAGTTGGATGATTGCATACGACAACCCAAAACATTCCCTACAAGTTCCCTACATGAATTGCATAATAGAGATACAAGCAAGAATCATTAAGTTGTATAGAAGTTCTATGAAAAACATAAGCATTGACGAAGCATTCGTTACTATGAATTGCATGAAACTTATGCTAAGAATTCATTCAACGCGATCGTTTTCAAGCGATCTTCACTACTTGTGATTATAAGATTGTAACTATTAGGTGAAACTCCCTCATAATCTAGCATCATATTCATGCATGAAAACTAAGCGTGCACTCTCAATCAACATACACAAATAAGTTATCAATCAAATAGAAGAACGAATTGAATCCACAACTTATGAAATAACAACTGAATGTAATCAAATCATATTGCAAGCATGTACATGGTTTCGAATTACCCCCCAACTAAGGGGGTTTAGTTCCTCATACTCACAACACAAAGTTTATTGAATTGAAACATCGAAGACATAAGAAAGATTACACCTAAAACGCCCAAGAATTCCACTTTGAATTTCTGCACGTCAAGCTCCTCTTCTTCTTCTCCTTGCTGCGGCAGAGATGGTTTAGGGGATTTTTGGATGTGATTTTGGTTTAGGAAGGGAGTTAGGATTGTATGGTGGTGCGGCTAGGGGTGTGGGTGGTGTATGGAGGTGTATAATGGTGGCTGGAGTGAAGGATGGTTGCGGCAAGGAGTGGAAGGTTGTTGGAATGGATGGGGAAGTGGCGGCTAAGAGGTATTAGGGTGATAGTGGCTGCGGCAAGGTAGGGAAAATAGGGTTGGATGATTTTCTGATTTTTGGAGAGGGAGGATATGTGCGGCAAGGCTTAGAACACATATATATAGGCATCACAAACCCTAGGGAAATCAGGTTTAAACAATGGGCTAGGGTTTAGGTGCGGCAATGGGTTGGAAATCCACCAGAAAATAAGGGTTCTAGAACATTAGGTGCGGCCCAAACCCTAGGGGAGATAGATTAGGGTTTAACTTGGCAGAAATTAAGTGATTAGGCCCTAGGGTGCGGCATGGGCTTAGGGTCCACAAGGAATTAGGGTTTAGGTCATATAAAAGCCCAAAGCCAAGAATAGAAACTCACGAAAATGGAAACCTCCAAGAATAGAAACTTCCAACTTTAGAAACTTTGGTTGCCAATTCCGACTTCTTTGTTCTTCACTTTCATTTCTTCATTTCTTAAGCTCCTTTGACCTTCAAACTCGTCCATTCCTCGTGCTCCATTAGCCTACACAACATTCCGGCTCAATTTTGCTCTAAAATGCTCCATTTCGCACCATTTCATGTAATATGTCCTTTAAACCTGAAAACACATGAAAGTAGCTTAAAAGACTACTTTAACAAAGAAAACATAACGAAAATGCATAAGAACTAGCTAACTAAGGCGCATAAATATGCTCCCATCCTCTACCATATTTTCTCTACATCATTCATCCATCACACCCTCATTGTGCCGTGACTTGCAAAGGAGAACAAGGAAGACAACTTGGAGCCGTGCATGCCATTCAAGACGTTGGATTGTCGGAGCGTTTCTAGGTGTTTTCTATCTTTATGTCAATGTTTATATTTATTTATCTTTGTTTATTTGCGAACATGAGGAACTAATTTCTTTATAGTTAGAGGGGAATTCAAAGCCATGATCATATGTTTTATATGACTTGATTTCTTCCAATTATGATTTCATGAATCGTGAATGTGGTTTACTTATCTATTTGATTGATAACATGTTTATGTATGTTGATTGAGGGTCGACACTTAGTTTGCATGCATGAATTTGATGCTAGAGTATAAGGGAATTTCACCTAATCGTTATTAACTTATATTCATAAGTAGTAAAAGTCGCTAGTCACGATTGTGTTAAGTAAATCCTAGGCAAGAGTAACATGCGTATCCCATAGTTATGAATGCCTCGTCAATGCTTATGATTTCCATTGAACTTAATGATCTTTGATATGTGTCTCTATCATGCGTATTCCATAGTTAGGGTCCTTGATAAGAATAATTTGGTTGTAATGCGTATCCCATTCAATTCAATGAATCTAGGGAAATCTGAGAATTAATTGGTCAATCTAGTTAATTTGGGGCATTGTCATTCATGGTTTGTTGAAAGAGTAATTGGAAATCGAGTCGTATGCATATGTTTCATGTGTGGAGAAGGAACCTTCTAACTAGCCTTTCACCATCTTAAATTACCTAAAATCGTTTTTGTCAAGTTAGTTTACAAAGTTTTGTTTTAAAAGTTAAAATTCGTCCAAAATCAATCCCCCTTTACTTGGTTGAGTCATAGTAGTTAGAAATCACTTTAGTTTGTGTTTTTAAGTGTCTTAGGTCAAGTTAAAACCAATTTTCGTTCAAGTTTGTGTCTAGTGTTCAAAACTGCCCAGATTGTGGTTTTAAGGCAGTTTTGAGTGTTTTTGGGCTGTTTTGAGTCTTTTGGTTTGTTTTGGTGTTTTGAAAGTTTAGTTTTGCATTCTTTGAGTCTAGTTTAGTGTTTTAAACTTGTTTTTACGTTTTTGAGTCAATTCCAAGTGATTTTGCAATCCCTCCTAATCCCCGGCCTAGAACGATCCCTACTTACATTCCATACTACAATTGATAAAAAGAGGGTTAATTTGAGTGTCAACATAATTTTCACATCACTTACCTTTGGCAGCCGTGGGGTACTGGATGCACAAGGGTGCGGCATTATCCAATCCCGAGGCCGAGAGCTCTTTGAGTGTACGGTTGTCCACCGCCATGCCTTGATCCTCTTCAAATATCCCTGCCGTGGCCTCCTCCTCTTCTTGTACATTTTCTTCCAGGTCAAATTCGGAATTGGGTGGAATGTGTTCTTGCTGGTTTCTAGCTCTTCTCAAATTCCTCTCAAAGTCGTCGTCAAAGTCCAAGATGTTTGCATGAGCCGTTTGAGAACTTCTAGTCATAAACTAGTACCTAAGAAACAAGAAACAAAATTAGGTCCGAAACTTAAACAAAATCAGAAACAAAGTGAAATAAAAGAAACAAAAAAACAATCCAAGGGATTAGCAGAGTTGCTAATCCCCGGCAACGGCGCCAAAAATTTGATGCGAAATAGATAAGCACACAAATTAAACCCTCTTTTTGTCAAATTGTAGTAAAGATGTAAGTAGGGATCGTTCTAAACCGGGGATTAGGAGGGATTGCTAAACTCTTGAAAACTGACTCAATAATGTAAAAACAAAGTTTAAAACACTAAACTATACTCAAAGAATGTAAAATTAAAAGTTAAAACACCAAAACAAAGCAAAGGAACCAAAACAGCAAATAAACACTCAAAACTGCCTTAGAAGCACAATCTGGGCAGTTTTGAGTACTAACACAAATTTGGACGAATTTATGTTATAATTTGACTCAAAACACTAGAAAACATAAACTAACACACTTTCTAACTAATCTAGGACTCTAAAATAAAGGGGGATTTTGTTTTGACGAAAATTAAAATAAAGAAAACAGATTGGAAATAGGGCAGATTGTAAAAACGATTTTGGTGAAATAGATGGGTAGTTAGGGGGTTCTTCTCCACACATGACACACTTGCAAACAAAACGATTTTCAGTTGTTCTTCCAATAAATTATGAAACTCAACACCCCAAGTTAATTAGATACGCTTAAATTAACCTTCAAGTTCTCCTTAAGTTAATGAATTGGATGGGAAAGCGCATACAACAATTCAAAGCATTCCTCAAAGGTTCCTTACGTGATGAGCACAATAAAGATACAATCAAGAATCATGAAGCACAATGACAACTATAAGTGTTGACGAGGCATTCGTTAGTATGATGAGCATGAAACTAGTGCCAAGAATTCATTCAACGCGATCGTTTTCAAGCGACCTTCACTACTTGTGATTATAAGATTGTAACTATTAGGTGAAACTCCCTCATAATCTAGCATCATATTCATGCATGAAAACTAAGCGTGCACTCTCAATCAACATACACAAATAAGTTATCAATCAAGTAGATGAACGAATTGAATCCACAACTTATGAAATAACAACTGAATGTAATCAAATCATATTGCAAGCATGTACATGGTTTCGAATCACCCCCCAACTAAGGGTGTTTAGTTCCTCATACTTACAACACAAAGTTTATTGAATTGAAACATTGAAAACATAAGAAAGTTTACACCTAAAAGTTCCAGCAATCTGCAATAGACTAGCAAGCACATTCCAGGGCACTCCTTCTTCCTTCTTGCTGCGGCACAAGGTATAGAGATGGTTTGGGATGGTTTTGGATGAGGTAGAATGGTGGAAAAGTGTCTAGGATGGATGTATGGCACGGCTAGGGTGATTTTGTGGCAGAAATTTGGGTGAATGATGAAGGAATGGTGTTGTTGAAGCTGGAGAATGGTTTCTGGCGTGAAGGATTATTTTCTGGATGAATGGTTCTCTTTGTGGCTGCACACACTTGTTTATTTAAAGAAATTAGGAAATTAAAAACCCTAGGCTAATTAGGTAAACAAAATTTTAAGTCAAAGACTTCTAAAAATAGGGAATCAAATCAGAAATTAAAGGAAATTAGGCAAGGGATATGCGGCAATGACTAAATTAAAGGGAATGTGGGTTAAATGCAAGGAAACAGGAAATATACCCTTTCCCTTGCACGGCAAGGAGGATAAAGGTTAGGGAAAGTGCAGCTCGGTTTAGGGAAAGGTGTGAATGCCCTAAAACTAAAGGGACAAAAGCGCCCTTGCCCGGTAAGGAAGAGGGAAGTGTGGAAAGTGCATGTATGGTGCGGCATCATCTTGAATGGTGCAAGGACTCTTTGTTTTATGTCCTAAAGTGCATATGAGGCCTTCAAAGTGGCTGGAACATAAGTGCTTTTAGACTTAGGAAAGGTTAAACCAAAATAGTAAACCTTGGCTTAACTTTCCTACTTGAAGTAGGAATCCTTGTTGGAGTAGGAATCCTTGTTCTTCTAGGAATCCTCAAATGAGTAGGAATCCTTTTTCAATTAGGAATCCTTCTTGGATTAGGAAACCAATTTTCTTCAAGACTTCAATTCATCCATTCCTTTTGCTCCAAAAGGCTCCAATTTGCTTCTTTTTGCACACTTTGGCCTTGGAACCTGAAAACACACAAAAGTGACTTTAAACACTAAAATAGCTAAGTAAACACAACTTAAATGCACGAGAACAAGCCAATTAAGTAGCATAAATATGCTCCTATCAGGATTGGATAATCAAGCTCCTTGATTGTGGTGTGATTTATCCCATCTCTGATAGCCGTTGGGTTTCACCTATCCAATGTGTGCCCAAGAAATCTGGAGTGACGGTTGTAGAGAATGCGGAGAATGAGCTTGTGCCCACCCGAATTCAAACCGGTTGGCGAGTGTGCATTGATTATAGGAAGCTAAACGCCACCACAAGGAAGGATCACTTAGCATTGCCGTTCCTAGATCAAATGCTTGAAAGGTTAGTGGGTCATTCCTTTTATTGTTTTCTTGATGGATATTCTGGATATAATCAAATTGTCATTGCCCCGGATGATCAAGAAAAGACCACTTTTACTTGTCCCTTTGGAACGTTTGCATATCGACGCATGCCATTCGGTTTATGCAATGCTCCTGCCACGTTTCAAAGGTGTATGGTTAGCATCTTTTCTGATTATGTTGAGAGGATTATTGAGATATTCATGCATGTTTTTAGTGTGTTTGGTAATTCATTCGATAATTGCTTGGATAATCTCACTTTAATCTTGAAACGTTGTGTTGAAACAAACCTTGTGTTAAATTGGAAGAAATGGCATTTTATGGTTAAACAAGGTATTGTTTTGGGTCATATAATCTCTGAACGAGGAATTGAGGTTGATAAGTCTAAAATAGATCTTGTACGCTACTTACCCTCTCCTACTTCGGTGAGAGAGGTTCGTTCTTTCCTTGGTCATGCAGGATTCTACCGACGATTTATCAAGGACTTTTCCAAGATTGCACAGCCCCTATGCCGTCTCCTACAAAAGGAAGTGCCTTTTGAGTTCAACGAGGCGTGTGAGCAAGCATTCAACCACCTCAAAGACCTTCTCACCATGGCACCAATTATCACCCCACCGGATTGGTCCATTCCCTTTGAACTTAATGTGTGATGCATCGGATTATGCACTTGGAGTTGTTTTGGGCCAACGAAAAAACAAGCTGCCACATGTTATTTATTATGCTTCTCGGACCTTAAATGATGCATAATTAAATTATTCCACAAATGAGAAAGAGCTTTTGGCTATTGTCTTTGCATTAGATAAGTTTAGATCATATTTAATTGGCACTAAAGTCATTGTTTTCACTAACCATGCAGCTTTGAAGTACTTGTTCACCAAGAAAGAAGCTAAACCTAGACTCATTCGTTGGATGCTTCTACTTCAAGAGTTTGATATCGAAATCAAGGACAACAAGGGGAGTGACAATGTAGTTGCCGACCATCTAAGCAGGTTGGTGCGTGAAGAAGAGGTTCTTCCCATCTCTGAAACGTTTCCAGATGAACAACTCTTGTCCATTAAGGTAAGTGCTCCTTGGTACGCAGATTTGGTGAATTATTTGGTGACTAAACAAGTTCCTAGCACCCTAAACAAACTCCAACGTGATAAACTTAAAAAGGATGCTAGATTTTATGTTTGGGATAACCCATACTTGTGGAAATATTGCTCATATCAGGTTATAAGAAGATGTGTGCATGAATCAGATTTTCACTCAATTTTAAGTTTTTGTCACACATATGCATGTGGGGGTCATTTTGGCACCCAAATGACAACTTTTAAGGTTCTTGAATGTGGTTTTTATTGGCCTACTTTGTTTAAAGATGCTAGAACCTTTTGTTTAACATGTGATCGCTACCAAAGGACAGATAATATAGGCCAAAAAGATTAAATGCCGCAGGTACCCATCTTTGTTGTTGAAATTTTTTATGTTTTGGGTATTGATTTTATGGGTCATTTTCCTTCATCTTTTGGTTTCATTTACATATTACTTGCCATTGATTATGTTTCAAAATGGGTGGAAGCGAAAGCCACTCGAACTAACGATTCTAAAGTTGTGGCAGATTTTGTGAAAACTAATATCTTTTCTAGATTTGGGATGCCTAGGGTGCTAATAAGTGATGGAGGGTCTCATTTTTGCAATCGTACCATTGAGGCATTACTCAAGAAGTACCATGTGACACATAAGGTTTCCACACCTTACCACCCTCAAACCAATGGCCAAGCTGAGGTGTCTAATCGTGAGATCAGATTTTGGAGAAGACTGTTGGGCCAAATAGAAAAGATTGGAGCTTACGGTTGGATGATGCACTATGGGCGTATCGAACAGCTTACAAAATCCCCATTGGTATGTCTCATTTTCGGCTTGTGTATGGCAAGCCATGCCATCTTCCCGTGGAATTAGAACATAGAGCTCATTGGGCCATCAAGACCTTCAATTTGAATGTGGACCAAGCTGGAATTCATCGAAAGCTTCAATTGAGTGAACTTGATGAGATAAGGCATGAAGCTTATGAGAATGCTAGAATTTACAAAGAAAAAACCACGGCATTCCATGATAAGATGCTTCGAGGCAAGACTTTCACACTTGGGCAGAAAGTGTTGTTGTTCAACTCCCATCTTCGTCTATTCCCTGGTAAGTTACGTTCCAAGTGGGTTGGCCCGTTTGTTGTTACTAATCTTTTTGTGCATGGTGCAGTCCAAATTAAGAGCTTGAGAACCGGGCAAGAATTGAAGGTGAATGGACATCGATTGAAGCCGTATTACGAGAACTTTGTGGAGCATGTTGTGGAGGAGTTCCCACTACATGCCGTGGGTTCCAATGAGGAGTAAAGGTGTTCTCCGTCCGTGGGGGGGTAACTAAGTGTTTTTTATGCAAATTCGTGGGATTTTATCACCCTTAACTTCAAGTGTTGTTCCTTGCTGTTTTTAAGTGTTTTTAGGCTGTTTTGGTGTGTTTTAGTATGTTTTGTTCTAAAAATCCGAAAATCCCAGAAAAAATTGAAAAATTGTTCTGAAAAAACCAAAAAGAGTTGTTTTATTTATTTTTGTGTGTTTGTTTATGTCTTAGGGTACCTTCCAACACAATGATGAGGATTTGATTTGTAATTGCATGGCTGTTAAAAAGAGTGATTAACATGGATGAAAGTTTGATTTACTCTTTGTTTATGCTTGGTTATGGTTATAATTTATGAATTCACATGTAATCATAAAGGAAAAAATTAGTTTTTGTAACATGTTTGAAGGAAGGAACTCAAACAAACGCTACAACCTTGTGAGACTTGAGCCTAAACGTTTATTTGGAGAGTTAAAATCTGTGTATTATTGTTTTCTAAAGTCGTTGCATGATCTCATTATTCTTTGCTTGGTTATTACTTAGAAGGCGTTTCATCATTTAGTTCCAAATGCTAGAACTCATGCCCATTTCATTCAAAGCATGTTATTCATTTACATAACACATATTCAAGATGAAGTTGTGTAGTTACCACCACCAAAGCCAAACTGCCGTGTATCCCATATCATTATATGTTTAAGTTTAACCCCTTCGAGCCTTGTTAGCCTACATTCTTTTTTAACCACATTATCCTCACCTAGCCTAGTTTAGGACCATCCATACCCTTGTTCTCAAAGCATAGTAAAGCATGATTCAAATTGAATTCCTTTTGATTAATGTATGGCAGAAAACAAGTGTGGGGGAAGTGTTCTCATGTGAGTTAGTGTGCCATAGGCACGGCATTGAAAGAAGAAAAAACAAAAAGTTGTGAAAAGAATGAAAAAGAGTTGAAAATATGTGAAAAAGTGTTCTAAAGTGTTGTTTGTTGAAGAAAGGGTCCAAAACATTGAATTCGGCCCTAAGTATTGCTTGAATCTTCCCTTCGTGTTTAAAAGTTGATTTCAGCAATCTAAGTGAATTCTAAGTTTCAATTTCATTACTTTGCTCGCTATTGCTTTAAGAACGTTTGTTATCCCTATCCTTCATTTGTTAGCCAACACCCCAAGCCCCGTTACAACCTTTGACTTCAATTTTCAGTGTTATGTGTTTCAATTTGTGGAGTTTGAATTTGGTATGAGCATATGGTGTCACTGGTTCTCGCATCTAAGTAGTAGCATTCCATTCGTGAGATCATATCTAAACATACTTTTTAACTCCGGAAATTGCTTTCTTTGTGATACATATATGTGAGCGTTCGTTTTCATATCTACATCAATCTTCTCACATATAACTAGTATAGGGTGTGTAGTTAGAAAATCTGAGTGAAAATTGAGTACATATCTTGTAAGGAATTGAGTGATTTCTCTAAGGCATGTTACTACATTCAAAACATTGTTTAAATTGGTTTATTGTGAACTAATAAGTGGTGACTATGATTAAGTATGTGCTCAAGTGTAAAGATGACTTAAATCTGTAGCGATAATGATTTTTAACATGTCATGTGCATTGGCAATCCCTGAGGCAAAGGTTGGAAGGTTTAGGTTGTGTTCTATTTGTTTTTTTTCGTTTTATTTCTTTGTTTTGCTCGAGGACTAGCAAAAGCTAAGTGTGGGAATTCTCAACGCCCCAAATTAACCGTGAATTGCACTAATTAACCCTCAGTTTTTCCACAAGTTATTGGGTTGGATGATTGCATACGACAACCCAAAACATTCCCTACAAGTTCCCTACATGAATTGCATAATAGAGATACAAGCAAGAATCATTAAGTTCTATGAAAAACATAAGCATTGACGAGGCACTCGTTACTATGATTTGCATGAAACTTATGCCAAGGATTTACTTAACACAATCGTGACTAGCGACTTTTACTACTCATGAATATAAGTTCATAACGATTAGGTGAAATTCCCTTATACTCTAGCATCATATTTATGCATGCAAACTAAGTATGCATCCCTAATCAACATACATAAACATGTTATCAATCAAATAGATAAGTAAATCGAATTCATAACTTATGAAACGCAATTAAAAGTAATCAAATCATATTGCAAGCATTAACATGGTTTCGAATCCCCCCCTAGCCAAGGGGGGTTTAGTTCCTCATTATTACAAAACAAAGATAAACAAATTTAAACATTGAAAAACAAAGGAAAGAAAGCACCTAAACGTTCCAACGATCCATGTTGGATAGCAAGTGCGTCTAAGGACTTTTCTCCTTCTCTTTGCCGCAACAACAAGGTTGGAATGATGTTGAAGGGTTGGTTATTTGGAGGAATGGATGGGAAGGGGTTTAGATATGTAGGAGAGGCAAGGAAAGGCTTGGAGAATGGTTAATTTCTGGATGATTTGAATGAGGTTGATGCCATGGTATTTATAGGAAGAGGATGGACTTGTTTAACACAAAATGTTGGTGGAATTGAGTAGGTGAGCATGGCAAAGAGTGGGAATTGTTGGTGGGTTAGGTATTGAGTCATCCATTCACATGTCATGGTGATTTAAGCATTGCATCATCCACTCACATGTCATGGTGATTTAAGCATTGCATCATCCACTCACATGTCATGGTGATTTAAGCATTGCATCATCCACTCACATGTCATGGTGATTTAAGCATTGCATCATCCACTCACATGTCATGGTGATTTAAGCATTGCATCATCCACTCACATGTCATGGTGATTTAAGCATTGCATCATCCACTCACATGTCATGGTGATTTAAGCATTGCATCATCCACTCACATGTCATGCTGATTTAAGCATTGCATCATCCACTCACATGTCATGGTGATTTAAGCATTGCATCATCACTCAAATTTCTGGTGAAAGTGAATCAATGCCCACAGCATTGAAGAATTTCTTGGTTTTGAGTGAAGTTTTGGTCAATCCTTCTAGAAATTTATCCCTTCTTGCAACTTGTATTTGTTTCACCAGATTTTTAGCATGTTCTTAGCCTCTTTTGTCTTCAAATTCGTCCATCCATCTTGCTCATATCATATGTAATCCATTCCAAGCTCAAAACTGCTCCAAAATGCACCAAAATGCACTTTCCTGCTACCTTAGCCCTTTGGACCTACAAACACACGAAAATGGCTTAAAGTACTAAAATAACTAAGAACTAATAACGTAAATGCAAGAAAACTAGTTAACTAAGTCGCATAAATATGCGTCTATCAGGGGGAATTTGATAAGAGCATATTTATGCGATTTAATTGGCTTGTTCTCGTGCATTTACGTTATGCTTCTTTAGTTATTTTAGTGTTTAAAGTCACTTTTGTGTGTTTTCAGATTCTAAGGCCGAAGTGTGCAAAATAATGTAATTTGGAGCCTTTTGGAGCAAAAGGAATGGATGAATTGAAGACTTGAAGAAATTAGGATTCCTAATAAACGAAGGATTCCTAATTGGAGAAGGATTCCTAATCACATGAGGATTCCTAGAAGAACAAGGATTCCTACTTGAAGTAGGAAAGTTAAGTCAGGGTTTCCTATTTTGGTTTGACCTTTCCTAATCCTAATTGTCCCTATGTTCCAGCAACTTTGAAGGCCTTTTAAGCATTCTAGGACACAAATTACACATTCGTAATGCGAAATATATAAGCACACAAATTAAACCCTCTTTTTATCAATTGTAGCAAAATACGTAAGTAGGGATCGTTCTAGGCCGGGGATTAGGAGGGATTGCAAAATCACTTGGAATTGACTCAAAAACGTAAAAACAAGTTTAAAACATTAACTAGACTCAAAGAATGTAAAACTATAACTTAAAACACCAAAACAACCCAAAAGACTCAAAATAACACAAAAACACTCAAAACTGACATGGCAGAAACGAAATAATCAACAAAGAGAAGAGTTTAGGAACGCAAATCTGGAATTGGAGTGCTTTCTCGGTCTTCCTTTGTTGAATGCATGGGTTGCCTCCCAATTAGCGCTTGCTTTAACGTCGTACAGCCGGGCGAAGACCTCATTCACTCCTTACTAGGGCCCACGGCATCCAAGGGTATGTCATCCACGGCATGCTCCACAAAGTTTTCATAATAGGGCTTCAAACGATGCCCGTTCACCTTGAATTCTTGTCCCGTTTTCAAGCTTTGGATTTGGACTGCACCATGAACAAAAACATTAGTAATAACAAACGGTCCAATCCACTTAGAACGTAACTTACCGGGAAACAAACGTAGACGGGAATTGAACAATAGCACTTTCTGCCCAATTGTCATGGAAAGCTTTGGTCTTTTGCTTGTAAATGCTTGCATTATGATGCGAAATATATTAAGCACACAAATTAAACCCTCTTTTGACAATTGTAGCAAAGTATGTAAGTAGGGATCGTTCTAGACCGGGGATTAGGAGGGATTGCTAAACACTTGAAAACTGATTTAAAAACTTAAAAACAAAGTTTAAAACACTAATTTGGACTCAAAGAATGAAAAACTAAAGTTTAAAACACTAACACAAACCAAAAACTCAAAACAGCAACTAGAAGACTCAAAACTGCCTAAAAAACACTTTCTGGGCAGCTTTGAGCACCTACACTAATTTGGACGTAATTGGTTGAAAACTTGACTCAAAACTCTTAAAAACATAACCCAAAAGACTTTCTAACTAATTTGAGACGTCAAAGAAAAGGGGGATTTGATTGGGACGAAATTAACGTTGAGAAAACAGATTGCAAAGTAAAACTGATTTTTAAAACGTTTTTGGGGTTTTAAATGGATGATGGACTAGTTAGGGGCTCTTTCTCCACACATGACAAGTATGCAAACGACTCGATTTCCAGTTATTCCTTCATAGAATTATGAATGACAATGCCCCAAATTAACCGTGACATCACTAGTTAATTCTCAAGTTTTCCTTGTGTTATTGGATTGAATGACATCATTCAACAACCCAAAGCATTCTTCAAAAGTTCCCTACATGACATCATAATAAAGATACAATCAAAGATCATTACGTTCAATGAAAACTATAAGCATTGACAAAGCACTCGTGACTATGACATCATGACACTTATGCTAGGAATTGAACTTAACGCGATTGTGACTAGCAACCTTCACTACTTGTGAATATAAGTGTGTGACGATTATGTGAAACAACCTTATATTCTAGCATCATATTCATGCAAGCCAATTAAGTGTCGACCCCTAATTAACAAACACAAATAAGTTATTACTCGCACAGTTAAGCCAATTGCATTCACAATTCAAGAACTCATAACTGGAATTTATCAAATCAACTTGCACACATAGTCATGGCTTCGAAATCACCCCTAACCAATAGGGGTTTAGCCACCCATGTAGATAGCAAAACGAAAGGAAAAGAAATTAAACATTGAAATCATAAAACGAATTACACCTAGAATGCACCAACGACGAAGCTTGAGCATCCAAAAGTCCTTCCTTCTTTCTCCTTGCTACGGCACAAAGGTGGGTGAGTGTTTGGGATGTGTTTTAGGTTGTGGGATTATGGAATTTGGTGAATGATGGGCACGGCAAGGTGTGGTGTTTGGCTGAAAGTTTGTGAAAGTGTGTAAGGTTGTGTGAATTGGTGAATGGTTCCTCTAAAGCTATGGCAAGGCTTGGTATTTATAGAACAAGGCTCCAAAATAATTTAGGAATAAGGAATTAATCTAAAACTTAAAGGAAATAGGAAATTAAAACCAAAAACCTAAGGGAAAAAGGGTAAAAGGTGCGGCAAAGGGTAAAAGAACAAGGGAAAGGGACATTAGGTTCAGAAATTGGGAAACAATCCTCTTCCTTGCACGGCAAGGAAGAATAATGGTCAGGGAATCCTCACAAGGTGCGGCAAAGGTATAGGAAAGAGGTAAGTGACCTAAAACTAAAGGGAAAGGTGGTTCCTTGTGCGGCAAGGAAGTATGGGAAGTGGGAAAGGCACGGCAAAGTCCTAGGAACTAAGGGAAAGGGTTTTGGGTTGTCCTAAAGGGAAAAGGAAATGTGTTTACAAGGTTTAAGGATAAGGAAACATAACAAGGAGAATTGTTGCAACAAGGGAGACAAGGAGGGGACAAGAAGGGAACATGAAGGGGACATGGCGCCACCTTTGTAGGAATGCTTCAATTTGTGTTTTTCTTTGTCTTCCAAGCTTCCAAGCAGATTTCTTATGTCTTCTAGCACCTTCCTAGACTCATTTGATCTTCAATTTCGTCTAAACTCCTTGCTCCATGCATATGCACTTCATTCCAAGCCCAATTTTTCTCCTAAAAGCTCCAAAATGCTCATTTTTGCATACTTTGACAATAAAACCTGAAATTGCACGAAAATGACTTTAAATACTAAACTAACTAAGGAAAAACAACATAAATGCATGAGAACAAGCCAATTAAGTCGCATAAAAATGCTCCTATCACATTATCGTACGCCTCGTGCCGTATCTCATCAAGCTCATTCAATTGCAATCTCTTTTGACTTCCCGCTTCATCGAGGTTCATATTAAACTTCTTGATGGCCCAAAGTGCTTTGTGCTCCAATTCAACGGGAAGATGGCTGATGCGTTATATAACTAAACACACAAATTAAACCCTCTTGTTGTCAAATTGTAGTAAAGATGCAAGTAGGGATCGTTCTGGACCGGGGATTAGGAGGGCTTGCTAAAACCTCTAAACTGACTTAGAAACACAAAAATAAACTTAAAAACACTTAACAAGACTCAAATCAAACTTAAAAGACTCAAAACAGCACAAAACAATGAAATTGACTCAAATCTGCCACCTAGAGTAAATTTGGACAAAAATTGGTTTTAACTTGACTCAAGACACTTAAAAACACAAACCAAAACAGATTTTAACCAATCTAACACTTCAAAGTAAAGGGGATTGGGTTTTTGGACGAAAATAAGCAAAACAAAACAGAAACTTAAAACTAAACAGATTTTGGACGAAATTAAGATGAATGGATGGATGATGGATTAGCTAGAAGGTCCTTCTCCACACATGACACACTTGCACATAAACCAATTTTCAGTTGTTCTTTCGATAAATCATGAAACTCAATACCCCAGGTTAATTAGGTCCGCTTAAATTAACCTTCAAGTTCTCCCTAAGTTAATGAATTGGATAGGAAAGCGCATACAACAATTCAAAGCATTCTTCAAAAGTCCTTTACGTGAAAAGCACAATAAAGATACAATCAAAGATC
>VIEB01002178.1:0-19011 GCA_006547085.1 Malus baccata | reverse complement strand
TGAAGCCGGTGCATGAGTCACAAACGCTTGGAACCCACCACGGTGGAAGGCCTACGAAGAGATATTCTAAACATCTCTCACTTATCAACTTAATATTATTTTTGAGGAAGTAGTTTTGGGCTACATCAAAACATTTTAATCATATTAAAAGAACTTGGGCCTATCACAACCATTGGTCCAAGTTAATATGAATTAATAGCATATAATACTCCCACTGTTTCGTTGAAACAAGCGAGACTATATGGAACTACTAACGAATGCATTGCATCCTCATATGGACTATATAGTCATATTAGGTCTTAGGATGATTATGAACCGTTTGATTTGATCCAACACGAGCCTTGTGTTGGACCTTGGGTTTAAGGTAGATAGTTGTTGATTTTAGTTACGCGTTTACTCTAATTAAACCGTTATTTCCTTTTGGGCGTTGGACCCAACTATTCCATAATACATGAAATAATAATAAGGGCTTATGCCCTTTTACAACACAAATCAAATGATGGACTTATGTCCATTTACAACAAATTGAATTAATCAAATTACATTCAAATCTATTCTACTAAAACCCAAACATTCATAATGTAAAGCGGCCAATCACATAGCTCAATTATCGTGGCCTTTGGTTCATAATCACCATTTTCTTAATCAATCACATTAACTAAGAAAACAACTTTAAACAATTGGTTTTTGGATCCATAGAATTGATTTAAATGGAACTAAATGAAATGAAAATCCAATTCTCATTAAAGAGACAAAACAATTTTGTTCTCATTTTATTTGGGCCAAAAGGAAACTATGACCACAACAATTGGGCCATAATGCAAATAAAAAAACTTTTGGGGTCACTTTTAAAAAAAAAATAGTCCACAACTTCATGTAATTACAACTAGATCCCAAAATTTTAATAATGTAAAAACATCATTAAAGGATCAAAACAATTTGTCCTTTAGAGTTTTAGGGCCTTAACGTAAAAACGTAAACTTTTGGGCCAAAATGCAAATACACAAAAGTATCTAAAACTTTATGTAATTGCACAAAAGGCCCCAAAAGTACCCCCACTAGGGGTGGCCGGCCATTTAATGAAAAATTGAAAAAAAATCTAAAAAGTCTTTGCAAGTTGATTTTATTAGGTGAGGTTAAAGGTGAAGGTGATGGTTTGTAAGAAAAACTTAAAGTCTATGACAAAACATTAAAACCATTTCATTACATCTCACCAATAACATCACCCATCAAATAATAAATCAATTATATACCAAAATTTTATGATAAACATTAAACTTTTGAATCAAAACTTCAAAACTTTATGTTCTTAGCAAGAACTTCAAGAACATTTGAAGAACACCATGAAAACTCATAATAGCCCCATGGATGTTTTCATTCACCAAAACTCAATTTTTCTCCTCTCAAAAGAGGGCTAATATCCTAGGGTACTTAGGGGTTCCAAAAGTCACTTTAAAACCATTTTAACAAGACAAACATGAACCCAAAAAATCACCCTTTGGATTTGGCCGAATTTCCCAAAACATATGGCACCAAACTTCCTATATGTTTCATGTCTACTGTCCAATGTAATACTTTCCTATATGATTCCCTTGAATATGATTTGGAACAAACTTCCTAAGTCATATTCATATGCTTTGGCCAAAGACTTTAGAATCATATCTTAGAGTATTCTCCCTCCACCATGGAAGGTTAGAGATCCCTTGTTGTGCATTCATATGCCTACATGACTAGATAGCTTGACCCCAACAATGCCGTGGACACTCCAAAGGAATGCCTTTGACATGATTAAAGATCAAGGACCTAACCATTAGACATCTATGATGCCTCAGGTCAAAGGACTACTTTGCATATTGTAACTTTAGAGTTCATACATGACATGTATGTTTGAACTCTTTGTTGATCGTCGTTCAGTGTACTCGATTGCTCTTTTGAGCACCTATGTGTTTGTCTTAGTGTCCAACACCAAATGACTTGAGACTAGTTCATACTCACGTTTGAGTCAACATAACACATACTAACCTTAGCGGATTGTCAATGCCCAATTGGCAATCCTATGGCTAGGAACGTTTTAGGAATGAACATAAGAGAAAGGTCTCGTTAATCTAACTTACTTAGATTACTTATCTCTTAGATCAAATACATTCCTAGGATTCTCTTATTGCTTAAACACATGATACAATAAATAGTGATTAACAATAAGCTTTGCCCTTCCATTAAACATATAAAAGTTCAATACAATAAGTATTCCAAAAGCTATTACATCAAATGAGTGGCTTTGTGGGCATACTTCCAACCGTCCCCTTTGGCCTACTCCCTCGTATTGTTGAGCGTTCAACGCTCGATTATAGATCAAGATCTTGGCAGCCATGGGTGTTTTGTCCACCAATGCTCCCCCCGCCGAAGCATCAAGCATTTGACGTTCTAGAGGTAGAAGACCCTCGTAGAAGTATTGCAAAAGCAACTCCTCCTTCATCTGATGTTGTGGACAAGAAGCAACAAGTGATTTAAATCGTTCATAATATGTAGGAAAAGACTCACCTTCTTATTGCTGGATTCCGCTTATCTTTTTGCGTAGGAGGATGATGCGAGAAGTTGGAAAGAACTTCTCCAAGTACGCTCTCTTCATACTCCCCCAAGATGTGACAGTGCCGGGAGCTAACTCGTATAACCAATCCTTGGCTTTATCCATCAAAGAGAATGGAAAAGCCTTCATCTTCAAAATACTTCTGTCAACGTTAACGGGAGTCATACTAGAACAAACTACTTCAAATTCTTTCAAATGTTTGTTAGGATCTTCCATGGACAAGCCATGGTATTTAGGAATATGATGAAGCAAACTTGACTTTAATTCAAATTCTTCCGTCTTACCTTGGGCAGCCGTGGGGTATTGGATGCACAAGGGTGCGGCATTATCCAATCCCGAGGCCGAGAGCTCTTTGAGTGTACGGTTGTCCACTGTCATGCCTTGGACTTCTTCAAATATCCCTGCCGTGGCCTCCTCCTCTTCTTGTACGTTTTCTCCAAGGTAAGATTCGGAATTGGGTGGATGGTGTTCTTGCTGGTTTCTAGCTCTTCTCAAATTCCTCTCAAAGTCGTCGTCAAAATCCAAGATGTTTGCATGAACCGTTTGAGAGCTTCTAGTCATAAACTAGTACCTAAGAAACAAGAAACAAAATTAGGTCAGGAACCTAAACAAAATCAGAAACAAAGTGAAATAAAAGAAACAAAAAAAAACAATCCAAGGGATTAGCAAAATTGCTAGTCCCCGGCAACGGCGCCAAAAATTTGATGCGAAATAGATAAGCACACAAATTAAACCCTCTTTTGTCAAATTGTAGTAAAGATGTAAGTAGGGATCGTTCTAGACCGGGGATTAGGAGGGATTGCTAAACTCTTGGAAACTGACTTAAAAACTCAAAAACAAAGTTTAAAACACTAAACTAGACTCAAAGAATGCAAAACTAAAGGTTAAAACACTTAAACAAACCTAAAACTCAAAACAGCAACCTAATGACTCAAAACTGCCTAAAAACCACTTTCTGGGCAGTTTTGAGAACCTAACAAGAACTTGGACGAATTTGGGTGAAAACTTGAATCAAAACACTTAGAAACACAAATCAAAACACTTTCTAACTAATCTAAGACTTCAAAATAAAGGGGGATTTGTTTTGGACGAAAATTGAAAACAAAACAGAAACTTTAAAACAAAACAGATTCTAGACGAATTTGGATAAAACTATGGATGATAAGCTAGCTAGGGGGTTCTTCTCCACACATGTCACACTTGCATACAAAACGATTTCCAGTTGCTTTTCGATAAACTATGAATACTCAACGCCCCAAATTAACCGTGAGTTGCACTAATTAACCCTCAGTTTTTCCACAAGTTATTGAGTTGGATGATTGCATACGACAACCCAAAATATTCCCTACAAGTCCCCTACATGAATTGCATAATAGAGATACGAGCAAGAATCATTAAGTTCTATGAAAAACATAAGCATTGACAAAGCACTCGTTACTATGAATTGCATGAAACTAGTGCCAAGAATTCATTCAACGCGATCGTTTTCAAGCGACCTTCACTACTTGTGATTATAAGATTGTAACTATTATGTGAAACTCACTCATAATCTAGCATCATATTCATGCATGAAAACTAAGCGTGCACTCTCAATCAACATACACAAATAAGTTATCAATCAAGTAGATGAACGAATTGAATTCACAACTTATGAAATAACAACTGAATGTAATCAAATCATATTGCAAGCATGTACATGGTTTCGAATCACCCCCCAACTAAGGGGGTTTAGTCCCTCATACTCACAACACAAAGTTTATTGAATTGAAACATTGAAAATATAAGAAAGATTACACCTAAAAGTTCCAGCAATCTGCAATAGACTAGCAAACACATTCAAGAGCACTCCTTCTTCCTTCTTGTTGCGGCACCAGGTATGGAGATGGTTTGGATGGGTTTTGGATGATGTAGAATGGTGGAAAAGTGTCTAGGATGGGTGTATGGCACGGCTAGGGTGGTTTTAGGTCAGAAAATATGGTGAATGGTGAAGGATAGGTGCGGCAGAGATGGTGGTGATGTTTCTGGCGTGAATGGGACTGAATGGAGTTGTTTGGATGTGAATGGATGTGTGTGGCTGCAACAAGGAAGGTTATTTAAAGAGTTTAGGAAATTAAAACCCTAAGTTATTTTTGGTAAACAGAAATTAAGTCTAAAACTTATCTAAATAGGAAATAGAATCAGAAAACTCAAGGGAATTAGGCTAAGAGGTGCGGCTAGGGTTAGGGAAAGGTGTGAATGACCTAAAATTGATGGGAAAGAGGATCCCTTGCACGGCAAGGGTGTGTGAGAAAGGGTAACCCACGACAAAGGAAGGGGAAACAAGGAGAAGGTGCGTCAAGGGTCCAAAGGTGGTCTAGGGCCTTTGTCTTATGTCCCAAAGTGCATAAAAGGTAACCAAAGTGGCTGGAAATTAAGGACATTTAGGAATAGGAAAGGTCAACCAAAATAGGAAACCTTGGCTTAACTTTCCTACTTCAAGTAGGAATCCTTGTTGGAGTAGGAATCCTTGTTCTTCTAGGAATCCTCAAATGAGTAGGAATCCTTCTTCAATTAGGAATCCTTTGTTGATTAGGAATCCTTCTTGGATTAGGAAACCAACTTTCTTCAAGACTTCAATTCATCCATTCCTTTTGCTCCAAAAGGCTCCATTTTTCTTCTTTTTGCACACTTTGACCTTAGAACCTGAAAACACACAAAAGTGACTTTAAATACTAAAATAGCTAAGTAAACACAACCTAAATGCACGAGAACAAGCCAATTAAGTAGCATAAATATGCTCCTATCAATAGATGCACCTAAATCTAACATAGCATGATCAAACCTCGTATTGCCAATAACACAAGGGATAGTGAAACTACCTGGATCTTTGCATTTAGGTGGTAAATTTCTTTGCAACAATGCAGATACATTCTCACTTACGTGTACCACTTCTTTCTCCCGAATCCGTTTCCTTGTTGTACAAAGCTTCTTCAAAAACTTGGCATACTTCGGGATTTGCTTTATAGCATCGAGGAGAGGGATATTGACATGCACCTTCCTAAACGTCTCAAGAACATCTTTCTCCTCTTCTTCGTTCTTGGCTTGCAAAAATCTGCTAGGAAACGGTACATTCGGAGGAATGACATTAGAATTAACTTGAATTGGACCTTCCTTACCTATGGTGGCCGAATTGGAATGCTTGGGTGGTTGTGGCAAGGGTGTTTCTACCCTTGCCGTGGCCTTTGCTTGGTCCTTCTCCTCAATTTGCAACTTCTTATCCTCCTTAGGGGCAGATTTCGATGGTTGTGGCTCAGTTCCTACTTCTTTCCCGCGCCTTAGCGTGATGGCCTTGGCAGTTTCGACTCCTCCCTTCGGATTGACAACGGTTGAACTTGGTAACTTGCCTTGCTCTCAAAATTGGCCCATGAACTCCGCAATTTGCCCTACTTGCTTCTCCAACTCATCCATCCTTTTGTCTCTATTTTGCATACCCTGCGCCATAGAAGTTAGTAATTGAAAAATCTGATCATTATCAATGGACGAACCTGAATTGGTTTGGGTAGGTTGTGCTTGAGGTTGTGTGGGTACAAACGTCTTTTGATAGAAACCCGGGGGTTGTTGCCTAAATCCCCTTTGTTGTTGACCTTGTTGGGGTTCTCGCCATTTGAAATTTGGATGATCACTCCAACCGGGATTGTAAGTATTAGAAAAGGGGTCATTCCTCGGTTGGTATTGATTGCCAAATCCCTCGGCATTGAGGGTCTCCCACCCTCCATTTTCTATCAATTGTGGGCACTTGTCCGTAGGGTGTCCTTGCATGGAACATACGCCACATGCACTTACATTTTGAACTTTTGGCCCTTCCACAACCTGAGAAAGCAACATAGTAAGGTTAGCCATTTGATTTTGAAGTTCGGTTATGGCACTTACCTCATTCACTTGGTGTTGCCGTGGGGTGCCTCTTTGTCCAACACCTTTGTATTGTTGAGCGTTCAACGCTCGATTGGAAATCAAAGTCTTTGCTGCCGTGGGGGTCTTGTCCACCAAAGCTCCTCTCGCCGAGGCATCTAGCATTTGACGTTCGATTGGTAGAAGTCCCTCGTAGAAGTATTGTAGAAGAAGCTCCTCCTTCATTTGATGTTGTGGACAAGAAGCAACAAGAGATTTAAAATGTTCATAATACGTAGGAAAAGACTCACCTTCTTCTTGTTGAATTCCACTTATCCTTTTTCGTAGGAGGATGACTCGAGAAGTTGGGAAAAACTTCTCCAAGAAAGCTCGTTTCATGCTCTCCCAAGATGTGACAGTTCCAGGAGCTAATTCATACAACCAATCTTTCGCCTTCTCCAAGAGAGAAAAGGGAAAGGCCTTCATCTTCAATATACTCCCATCAACATTGATTGGAGTCATGCTTGAACACACCACCTCGAACTCTTTCAAGTGCTTGTTAGGATCCTCCATGGACAACCCATGGTACTTCGGAATATGGTGTAGCAAACTTGACTTTAACTCGAATTCCTCGGTCTTTCCTTGGGCAGCCGCGGGATATTGAATAATTAGAGGTGCGGCATTGTCCAATCCCGAAGCCGAAAGCTCCTTGATTGTACGATTGTCTTGTGCCATGGCTTCCTCTTCTTCACCCACTCTAGTCGTGGGTTGCTCTTCCTCAATCTCAACTTCGGCTTCTGAATTTGAACTTGATTCACTAGGTTCTGGATTCTTCCTTTTTCGTCTCAATTCTCGCTCAAAATCGTCGTCAAAGTCCAAGATATGTTCACGAATCGGATGAGAACTCCGAGTCATAAACTAGTACCTAAAAACAAGGAAACAAAACAAGGTCAGAATCTGGAATTAATTAAACAAACTGAAATAAAACAATCCAAGGGATTAGCAATGTTGCTAATCCCCGGCAACGGCGCCAAAATTTGATATGATATTAACTAGCACTCAAATTAACCCTCTTTTTATCAATTGTAGCAAAGTATGTAAGTAGGGATCGTTCTAGGCCGGGGATTAGGAGGGATTGCTAAATCACTTGAAAACTGACTCAAATACGTAAAAACAAGTTTAAAACACTAAACTAGACTCAAAGAATGCAAAACTAAACTTTAAAACACCAAAACAAACCAAAAGACTCAAAACAGCAAACAAACACTCAAAACTGCCTTAAAAACACTTTCTGGGCAGTTTCTGACACCAAGGAAGAATTTGGACGAAAATTGGTTATAACTTGACTCAAGACACTTAAAAAGACAAACTAAATTGATTCCTAACTAATATGACTCAACAAAGTAAAGGGGGATTGATTTTGGACAAATTTAAAAACAAAACAAGTAATTAAACTAAACAGATTTTAAAACGAAATTGGTTAAAGTGAATGGATGGAAGGCTAGCTAAGGGGTTCTTCTCTGATAGGAGCATATTTATGCGACTTAATTGGCTTGCTCTCGTGCGTTTACGTTGTGTTTCCTTAGTTATTTTAGCGTTTAAAGTCATTTTCGTATGTTTGTAGGTCTTAATAACAACGTTGGCAAGAAAAGTGCATTTTGGTGCATTTTGGATCAATATTGGGCTGAAATGGATTGCATGCATGAGAATGGACGTTTTGGGCATATGTGTGTGCAAATGTGTGTGTTTTTGTGGCTGAAATGATGCAAAGAACATGTGTGTGTGCAAGTGTAATAGCTAGGATGATAACATGGCAGCAAACACATGGCAAAGAAAAGAACATGGCAGCAAACACATGGGGCACACGGCATGGGCAGAAAATATGGGTGTTTGGGTAGTTGAAATGATGAAGCATGTGTGTGTAAATGTAAAGCAAACACATGGCAGAAAACGTGTGTGTTTTGTGGCTGAAATGATGCAAAGAACATGTGTGTGTGCAAGTGTAATAGCTAGGATGATAACATGGCAGCAAACACATGGCAAAGAAAAGAACATGGCAGCAAACACATGGGGCACACGGCATGGGCAGAAAATGTGGGTGTTTGGGTGGTTGAAATGATGAAGCATGTGTGTGTAAATGTAAAGCAAACACATGGCAGAAAATGTGTGTGTTTTGTGGCTGAAATGATGCAAAGAACATGTGTGTGTGCAAGTGTAATAGCTAGGATGATAACATGGCAGCAAACACATGGCAAAGAAAAGAACATGGCAGCAAACACATGGGGCACACGGCATGGGCAGAAAATATGGGTGTTTGGGTAGTTGAAATGATGAAGCATGTGTGTGTAAATGTAAAGCAAACACATGGCAGAAAATGTGTGTGTTTTGTGGTTGAAATGATGAAGCATGTGTGTGTAAATGTAAAGGGGAAATATGACAACTCACACCCACACAAGCTGCACATGCAAAGGAAATGGAGTGGTCCTCTCTCAAGCCTATAAATACCACCTCCCATATTCATAAAAAAAAAACAGATTTTGATCCTTGTCTTTGCCGTGAGTTCTCCATCACCATTCTCTCCAAATTCAGCTAAAAATCACCCCTAGCCACACCACCCATCAACCCTAAACCTTTCCATACCATTCCCCATCCATTCTACACCATAAAAACCACCCAAACCCTGTCCAAAACCTCTCTGCCGCAGCAAGGAAGAAGGAGGAACTTTGGATACACCTGCTGCCAAGTTGGAGTGTTTTAGGTGTTCTCTTTCTTTGAATTTTAATGTCTAATTTTATGTATCTTTGCTTTGCAAGTATGAGGAACTAAACCCCCCTTGGCTAGGGGGGGATTCAAAACCATGTTTATGCTTGCTATATGATTTGATTACTTCCAATTGCGTTTCATGAATTGTGAATTTAATTCACTTATCTCTATGAATTAAAACTAATTTGTGTATGTTGGTTGAGAGTGCACGCTGAATTTTCATGCATAAGTTTGATGCTAGGATATGAGGGAGTTTCACCTAATCGTTATGAACTTATATTCATAAGTAGTAAAGGTTGTTGATCACAATCATGTTAAGTAAATTCTTGGCATAAGTTTCATGCAATTCATAGTAACAAGTGCCTCGCCAATAATTATGGTTTTCATAGAACTTAATGATTCTTGCTTGTATCTCTATTATGCAATTCATGTAGGGGACTTGTGAGGAATGCTTTGGGTTGTCGTATGCAATTCATCCAATTCAATAACTTTAGGGAAATCTGAGGGTTAATTAGTGCAATTCACAGTTAATCTGGGGTGTTGGGAATTCATGGTGTGTCGAAGAGCAATTGGAAATCATTTTGTATGCAAGTATAACATGTGTGGAGAAGAACCCCTTAGCTAGCTTCTCATCCATTCAATTTAATCAATCTCGTTTTACAATCTGCTAGTTTTTAAAATTTTTTGTTTAGCGTTAAATCTCGTCAAGAACCAATCTCCCATTTATTTCAAAGTGTTATATTAGTTAGTAATCACTTTAGTTTGTGTTTTTAAGTGTTTTGATTCAAGTGGTAAACCAATTTCGTCCAAATTTGTGTTTGTGCTCAAAACTGCCCAGAAAGTGTTTGTAAGGCAGTTTTGAGTCTTTTGGTTGCTGTTTTGAATCTTTTTGTTTATCTTAGTATTTTAAACTTTAGTTTTGCATCCTTTGAGTCTAGTTTAGTGTTTTAAACTTTGGTTTTAAGTTTTGAGGCAGTTTTCGAGTGATTTGGCAATCCCTCCTAATCCCCGGCCTAGAACGATCCCTACTTACATACTTGCTACAATTGATAAAAAGAAGATTTAATTTGTGTGCTTATATATTTCGCATCAAATTTTTGGCGCCGTTGCCGGGGATTAGCAACTTTGCTAATCCCTTTGATTGTTTCTTTTCATTCATTTATTTTGTTGAAGTTTCTGACCTTGTTTTGGTTCTTTGTTTTTAAGGTACTTGTGCATGACTCAAAGTTCCCACCCTGTTCGTGAGCATATTTTGGACTTTGACGACGATTTTGAGAGAACTTTGAGACGAAGAAAGAACCAACAAGAGTCCAACCCACTTAGCTTGGAACCTAACCTTGAAGAACAAGTTCCAGAAGAGGAGGAGATACCCACGGCACAAGTGGGAGAAGTAGTGCAAGACATGGCTATGGACAACTGAACACTCAAGGAGCTCGCCGCTTTGGGATTAGATAATGCCGCACCTTTGTGTATCCAATATCCCACGGCTGCGCAAGGTAAGACCGAAGAGTTCGAGTTAAAGTCAAATTTGCTCCACCACATTCCAAAATACCATGGGCTGTCCATGGAGGATCCGAACAAACATTTAAAAGAATTTGAAGTGGTGTGTTCAAGCATGACTCCGGTTAACGTCGACGGAAGTATTTTGAAGATGAAGGCTTTTCCATTCTCTTTAATGGATAAAGCCAAAGATTGGTTGTACGAGTTAGCTCCCGGAATTGTCACATCTTGGGAAAGTATGAAAAGGGCGTTTTTGGAGAAGTTTTTCCCAACTTCTCGAATCATTCTCCTACGTAAAAAGATTAGTGGTATTCAGCAAGAGGAAGGTGAGTCTTTTCCCACTTATTATAAACGTTTTAAATCACTTGTTGCTGCTTGTCCACAACATCAGATGAATGAGGAGTTACTTCTACAATACTTTTACGAGGGGCTCCTACCACTTGAACGTCAAATGCTCGATGCCTCGGCGGGTGGAGCATTGGTGGACAAAACACCCTTGGCTGCCAAGATCTTGATCGCTAATCGAGCATTGAACGCTCAATAATACGAAGACGTTGGCCAATGAGGACCCCCACGGCAACAATTGCATGAGGTAAGTTCCATATCCGACATTCATTCACAATTAGCTAATCTTACTTCCATTGTGTCTCAGATGGCCGAAGGAATGAGAATGCAAGGGCCAATGGTGTGTGGCGTATGTTCTATCCAAGGACATGCCTCGGAAAAGTGCCCTCAACTCATTGAGAATGGTGGATGGGAGAGCGCTAACGCAATTGGATTTCAAGGCCAAAACCAACCGAGGAACGATCCATATTCAAACACATATAATCCAAGTTGGAGAGGCCATCCAAACTTCAAGTGAAGGGAGGCCCAACAACCCCAACAACAAGGAGGCTTTAGGCAACAACCCCCAGGGTTTTTCACCAAGCCATATGCACCCCCACATATTCCACAACAATCTGCCCCAAATGCTTCAGGTACATCTCTAGACAATGATACACTCCTTAAGTTACTAACTAACTTGTCTTAGGGGCAAGAAAATCAAACCAAAGCTATGCAAAGCCAAGACAAAAGGGTGGATCAATTGGAGAAGCAAATTGGGCAGATTGCAGATGTCATTGTGATTTGTAGGTTTTAACCCCATTGAGCCTTGTTAGCCTTCGTTATTTGTTAACCCATGTTTTCCTCACCTAGCCTAGTTTAGGACCATCCATACCCTTGTTCTTAAAGCATAGTAAAGCATGATTCGAATTGAATTCCTTTTGATTTATGTTGGCAGAAAACAAGTGTGGGGGAAGTATTTTTCATGAGGACTTGTGTGCCATAGGCACGGCAAAGAAAAAAAATCGTGGAAAAAGAAAAAAATGAAGAAAAAGTAGGAGAAGTATGAAAAAAGAGTTGAAAAGTTGAGAAAAAGAGTTCCAAAGTATTGTTTGTTGAAGTAAGGGTCCAAAACAATGAATTTGACCCTAAGGAGTTGTTTAAGTCTCCCCCTTGTGTGTTAAAGTTAATTTCTGCAATCTAAGTGAATTCTAAGTCTCAATTTCATTACTTTGCTTACTATCGCTTGAAGAACGTTTGTTTTCCTTATCCTTTCCTTGTTAACCAACACCCCAAGCCCCATTACAACCCTTAACTTCTATCTTGAGTGTTATGTGTTTCAATTTGTGGAGTTTGAATTTGGTATGAGCATATGGTGTCACTGGTTCTCGCATCTAAGTAGTAGCATTCCATTCATGAGATCATATCTAAACATGCTTCTTAACTCTAGAAATTGCGTTCTTTGTGATACATATATGTGAGCATTCGTTTTCATATCTACATCAATCTTCTCACATATGACTAGTGTAGGGTGTGGAGTTAGAAAATCTGAGTGAAAATAGAGTGTATATCTTGTAAGGAATTGAGGGAATTCTCTAAGGCATGTTACTACATTCAAAGCATTGTTTTAATTGATTACTTGTGAACTAGTAAGTTGTGGCTTTAATTAAGTATGTGCTTATGTGTAAAGATGACTCAAATCTGTGGGGATAACAATCTTTAATACGTCATGTGCATTGAAATCCCTGAGGCAAACGTTGGAAGGTTTAGGTTTTGTTTTGGTTAGTTTGTTTCGTTTTGTTTTCTTTCTCTTGTTTGTTTTGCTCGTGGACTAGGAAAAGCTAAGTGTGGGGGAATTTGATAGGAGCATATTTATGCGACTTAGTGGGCTTGTTCTCATGCATTTATGTTGTTTTTCTTGAGTTATTTCAATGTTTAAAGTCTGTTTCGTGCCATTTCAGGTTTTAGAGACAAAGTGTGCAAAAAGAAGCAAAATGGAGCATTTTAGAGCAAAATTGAGCTGGAATGTTGTGGATGCTAATGGAGCACAAGAAATGGACGAGTTTGAAGGTCAAAGAAGCTTAAGAAATGAAGAAATGAAAGTGAAGAACAAAGAATTCGGAATTGGAAACCAAAGTTTCTAATGTTGGAAGTTTCTATTTTTGGAGGTTTCCATTTTCGAGGGTTTCTATTCTTGGCTTTGGGCTTTTAGATGACCTAGCCTTTCCCGCCTAACCCATGCCGCACCTAGGGCTTTAGAAATCTGATTTCCTTGCCTTGCAACGCATTCTAGAAGGCCCATTCCTTTACCCTAGTACAAGCCGCACCCTAGGCCTTTTTCCCATGCAAAAATCTCATTGTTTAACCTAATTCCTTGTGGATTTTCAACCCTAGCCGCACCTAAACCCTAGCCCATTGTCTAACCTGATTTCTTTAGGGTTTTAAGTGCCTATATATATGAATTTTCGTCCATACTTCCAGCCACACCATTCTACACTTCCAAAAATCCCAAAAACACAATTATAGCCATTTTTCTTCCTTGCCGCAGCCTTCCATCTCCAAATCCCCAACTTTCTGCCCTAAATTCATCACAGCCGCACCTTTCCACCACCATCACCACCTCGTGCAGCCACCATTGAAGGAGAAAGAAGTAGTGCCGTGCAGTCCAAAAAAGGGAGAAACCTTGCACATGCAATCTGCCATTAGTGGAGTGTTTGGAGTTCTTTCGTCTCTTGTTTCTGTTTTCATGTTTAATTTAATTTGCTTTTCAATTATGTTAAACATGTGGAACTAATTTCTTTTTAGTTAGAGGCGAATTTGAAGCCATGAACATATGTTGGTTATGATTTGATTTACTCCAGTTATGAATTCATGAACTTTAGATGTGGTTTACTTTTCTGTTTTGATTAAGAACTTGTTTATGTATGTGGGTTGAGGGTCGACACTTAATTTGCATGCCTAAACTTGATGCTAGAATATAAGGGAATTTCACCTAATCGTTATGAACTTATATTCATGAGTAGTAAAGATCGCTAGTCACGATTGTGTTTAAGTAAACCCTAGGTTGGATTAACATGCGTATTCCATAGTTATGAATGCCTAGTCGATGTTTATGATTTCCGTTGAACTTAATGATCTTTGTTGAATGTCTCTATCATGCGTATTCCATAGTTAGGGACTTTGATGAGGAATAATTTGGTTGTAATGCGTATCCCATTCAATCCAATGAATCTAGGGAAATCTGAAAGTTAATTTAAGCGAATCTAATTAACTTGGAGCATTGTCATTCATTGTTTGTTGAAGTCATAACTGGGAATCAAATTATATGCATATGTTCATGTGTGGATAAGGAACCCTCTAACTAAGCTTCTCATCATTCTATTTCATCACAATCTGTTTTGTTTGAAGTTTGTTTACAAGTTTCTGTTTTAATTTCAATTTCGTAAGAATCAATCCCCCATTTATTTTAAAGTGTTAGATTAGTTAGAAATTGATTTAGTTTGTGTTTTTAAGGGTCTTGAGTCAAGTTATAGTCCAATTTCGTCCAAATTAGTGTTAGGTGCTCAAAACTGCCCAGAAAGTGTTTTTAAGGCAGTTTTGAGTGTTTTGAGTGCTGTTTGAGTCTTTTGGTTTGTTTTAGTGTTTTAGAGTTTAATTTTGCATTCTTTGAGTCTAGTTTAGTGTTCTACATTATATTTTTACGTTGTGAGTCAGTTTCACATTGATTAGCATCCCTAGTTAATCCCCGGTCTAGAACGATCCCTATTTGCTCATATACTACAATTGTCATCTATAGGGTTTAATTTGTGTGTCAACATAATTTTCACATCAGAATGAAGATCATATGCTTGGAGTCATGAGGATGGACGAAATTGAAGACTATTTTGGCGCCGTTGCCGGTGATTAGCAAAATTGCTAATCCCTTGTGTTTTTACCTTGTGTTTTAGTGTAATTTACTTAGTTTTCTTATTTTGTTTTGTTTTCTTGGTTTAGGTACTAGTGCATGACACGGAGTTCTCAAACTGTACATGCACATATCTTGGACTTTAACGACGATTTTGAACGTGATTTGAGAAGAAAGAGGAGGCATCCCGAACCTAGTGAACCTAGTTCAAGTTCAGAGGCCGAATCTGAGTTTGAAGAAGTGGAAGAAGAAGTTATGGCAGCGGACAATCGGACCATTAAAGAGCTTTCGGCCTCGGGGTTGGCCAATGCCGCACCATTATGCATTCAATACCCCGCGGCTGCCCAAGGCAAGACCGCTGAATTCGAGTTGAAGTCAAGCTTGTTGCACCACATTCCGAAATACCATGGGCTCTCCATGGAAAGCCCCAACAAGCATCTCAAGGAGTTCGAGGTTGTTTGTTCGAGCATGACACCAATAAATGTCGACGGGAACATTCTGATGATGAAGGCTTTTCCATTCTCATTTTTGGAAAAGGCGAAGGATTGGCTTTACGAGTTAGCACCCGGAACGGTTACATCTTGGGATAGTATGAAAGGAGCTTTCTTGGAGAAGTTTTTCCCAACTTCAAGAGTCATTCTCTTGAGGAAACGGATTAGTGGCATCCAACAAAATCAAGGTGAATCGTTTCCTTCTTATTATGAACGTTTTAAATCACTTGTTGCTTCTTGTCCACAACATCAAATGAAGGAGGAGTTGCTCATTCAATACTTCTACGAAGGACTCCTTCCCATGGAACACCAAATGCTTGATGCCTCGGCAGGAGGTGCGTTGGTGGATAAAACTCCGGGGGCTGCAAAATTTCTAATTGCCAACCGAGCACATAATGCACAACAATACGAAGGTGTTGGACAAAGAGACCCCCCCCGGCCACAAGTGATTGAGGTAAGTTCTATGCCCGAAATTCAATCCCAATTAGCTAACCTTACTTCTATTGTTTCTCAGTTGGCCGAGGGAATGAAGATTCATGGACCAAGTGTGTGTAGCGTGTGCTCTATGCAAGGACATGCCAACGATCAATGCCCTCAGTTGATTGAGAATGGGGGTTGGGAATCTGCCAATGCCGTGGGTTTTGGGAACCAAAATCAACCACGCCATGATCCATACTCTAATACCTACAATCCGGGGTAAAGGGACCATCCAAATTTCAAATGGCGGGATCATCAACAACCCCAACAACAAGGAGGATTTAGGCAGCAACCACCGGGCTTTTATACAAAGCCATTCGTCCTCAATAAAAACCAAGTGCAATCTGCCCCGACAACCTCAGGTATGTCTTTGGATAATGATCAAGTTGTTAAGTTACTTACTACTTTGACGCAGGAAGTACAAACTCAAAATAAGGAGAGACAAATCCAAGACAAACGAGTGGATAATTTGGAGAAGCAAATGGGTCAAATTGCCGAGTTTATGGGGCAAATGGGTCAACCGTTATGAACCCGAAGGGAGGATTTGAAATCGCTAAGGCCATCATGTTGAGAAGTGGTAAACAGGTTGGAACGGACTCAAATACATCCAAATCAAGTCAAGATGAGGAGGACAAGTTGCTGCAAGAAGAAGCACAGGGAGCAAAGCCCACGGCCAAGGATGACCAAACCTTACCGAATTCATCTAGTCTTCCTAAACCGTTCCAAACCACCAAGGTAAGTCCCAATTCGACTTTTTCTAGTTCTATTCCACTAAATGTGCCCTTTCCTGGCAGGTTTAGGCAATCAAAGAAGGAAGAAGCTGAGAAGGACATTCTAGAGACCTTTCGGAAAGTTCAAGTCAATATTCCGCTCCTTGATGCGATTAAGCAAGTCCCGAGGTATGCTAAGTTCTTAAAAGAACTTTGTACAACAAGGAGAAGGATTTCGAACAAAGAGGTGGTTCAAGTAAGTGAAAATGTCTCTGCTGTGTTACAAAGGAAATTACCCCCTAAATGCAAAGATCCGGGTAGTTTTACAATTCCTTACGTTATTGGATATACTAAGTTTGAACAATGCATGTTAGACTTAGGGGCTTCGATTAATGTTATGCCCTACTCTATTTATGCATCTATGAACTTAGGTGAGCTTAAAAATGATGGTGTTATAATTCAATTAGCCGATCGTTCTAATGCATATCCAAAGGGTGTTTTGGAAGATGTTTTGGTTCAGGTTGGTAACTTGATTTTTCCAGCGGATTTCTACGTGCTTGACATGGAGGATTCACCCCATTCCACCCCATTGCCGATTCTATTAGGGAGGCCCTTCATGAAAACAGCCCGCACCAAGATAGATGTGTTTAAAGGAACTTTAACGATGGAATTTGATGGGGAAGTCATTGATTTCAATCTTTCTGAAAGTATTAAATTTCCTAAGGACGATCATTCTTGCTTTTCTATTGATATAATTGATGATTTGGCGCAGGATTTTCTCGATTGTTTGGACAGGGATACCCTTGAAACGACAATTGCACAAGGAATTGGGCAAACATCTGGTTTTGCCGTGCCTAGAAGTGAGGAGGAGGCCGAGATAGTGGCTGCCCTTGAGTCACTACCTCAACACCATGGTAAGCCTTCTAACCCAATTTCAATTCCAGTTTCCACTAATAAGTTGTTACCCTTAGTGATTCAGGCACCCGTACTTGAACTTAAACCATTGCCCGATCATTTAAAGTACGTCTTTCTGGGAGACAACGAGACATTACCCGTCATTGTCTCCTCATCACTCACGGCCATAGAAGAGGAGAAGTTGATCCGAGTGTTGGAAGAGCACAAGATGGCCATTGGGTGGACTTTGGCCGATATTAGGGGAATTAGCCCGACTACGTGCATGCATCGCATACTTCTAGAGGAAGGGGCTAAACCCACTCGAGAGGCTCAGCGCCGTCTCAACCCTCCAATGATGGAAGTTGTGAAAAAAGGAGATTATCAAACTCTTGATTGTGGAGTGATTTATCCGATCTCTGATAGTCGTTGGGTGTCACCGGTGCAATGTGTTCCAAAGAAGTCCGGAGTGACAGTGGTGAAGAATGCCGAGAATGAGCTTGTGCCAACTCGTATCCAAACAGGTTGGCGAGTGTGCATTGATTATAGGAAGCTCAACGCCACCACAAGGAAGGACCACTTCCCTTTGCCGTTCATTGATCAAATGCTTGAAAGGTTAGCCGGTCATTCTGGATATAATCAGATTGTCATAGCGCCGGATGACCAAGAAAAGACAACTTTCACATGCCCCTTTGGTACTTTTGCTTATCGTCGCATGCCTTTCGGTTTATGCAATGCTCCGGCCACTTTTCAAAGGTGTATGGTAAGTATCTTTTCCGATTTTGTGGAAAAAATTATTGAGGTATTTATGGATGATTTCAGTGTGTTTGGTGATTCATTTGATGGTTGTTTGGAAAATCTCACACTAATTTTGAAACGATGTGTAGAAACTAACCTTGTGCTTAATTGGGAAAAATGTCACTTTATGGTTAGACAAGGCATAGTTCTAGGGCATATTGTGTCAGAAAGAGGAATTGAAGTGGATAAATCGAAAATAGATCTTGTACGCTACTTACCCTCTCCTACTTCGGTTCGAGAGGTTCGTTCGTTTCTTGGTCATGCAGGATTTTATAGGCGATTTATCAAGGACTTCTCCAAGATCTCAAACCCTCTTTGCCGTCTCCTCCAGAAAGATGTGGCGTTTGACTTCAACGAGGAGTGTGAGAAGGCGTTCAAACACCTCAAACAAATGCTCACTTCGGCCCCTATCATAGTTCCACCAGATTGGAGCCTTCCTTTTGAGCTTATGTGCGATGCTTCCGATTATGCATTACGAGCTGTTTTGGGGCAAAGGAAGGAAAAAATGCCGCATGTTATCTATTATGCTTCTCGGACTTTAAATGATGCACAATTGAATTATTCTACCACTGAAAAAGAACTTCTTGATATTGTATTTGCTTTAGATAAATTCCGTTCTTACTTGCTTGGTACTAAAGTTATTATTTATACTGACCATGCATCATTGAAGTATTTGTTCACCAAGAAGGAGGCCAAACCACG
>VIEB01002177.1:0-19011 GCA_006547085.1 Malus baccata | reverse complement strand
ATCTTTTCATATTTCTATACTTCCTTCTCATCATAGTTTCAGCAATGACTTCTTTCACGATACATAATGAGAAGTCTCCCTTAACTGGGAAAGCCATACTTTACTTGAATAGGCATCAAACTGAAGAGTGGAAAGGCTGGATGCAGGTTGGTCATTTTGTAATCTTGTATGATGTTTACTTGATAAAAGTGCACTTTTTGGTACCGATGTCCAATATAAAAACCATTAGGTCTTTACGTATGTTCACCAAACCATGCTTTTGTCATAGAGATTAATAATACAAGTCATCTGGCTTTCCATGTTGGTCTTATCATCATTGAGGTCTAACTCTTCTTTGCTCTATGTCACAGGTGTTATTTTTGTTGTACCACTATTTTGCTGCAACAGAAATTTATAATGCAATCCGGGTATTTATTGCTGCATATGTCTGGATGACTGGATTTGGAAACTTTTCTTATTATTATGTTCGCAAAGATTTCAGCCTAGCAAGGTTTGCACAGGTATTGGGGGTTTCCTAGATCTCTAAGATTGCGTGGGTGAGTTTGCCATATTTAGCATTTATATAACTCATCTCATTCCTTTTTGTTGTGTAGATGATGTGGCGGCTTAATTTCTTGGTACTGTTTTGCTGCGTTATCCTTAACAACAGTTACGTGCTGTACTACATCTGTCCGATGCACACTCTATTCACTCTTATGGTTTATGGGGCACTTGGTATTATGAACAAGTACAATGAAATTGGGTCAGTGATAGGTGTGAAAATCGCCGCTTGCTTCTTGGTTGTTATCTTGGTGTGGGAAATACCTGGAGTGTTTGAATTGCTTTGGTGGCCGTTTACATTCCTCCTTGGTAAGTAACTGGTACAGCTTTATTTACCATGTCAAACGGTGCAGACCACTGACCAAAATTGCTAAACAAATTTGCAGGCTACACAGATCCTGCGAAACCAGGTTTACCCCTCTTACATGAATGGCATTTTCGGTCGGGCCTTGATCGATACATATGGATAATTGGAATGATATATGCTTACTATCATCCAACTGTAAGTCTTGATTAAAATCCTGTCCATTTCCCCCATTTTCCAGTCCAGTTTTGTCATTGGTGTATTTTTTCGTACTTGACTGGTGGATTCAATATGAGAGCATCTGTTTAGGTTTTGTCATTCTTTTGAGTCAGTAGCTAACCAATTGGCATATATCTTTATAGGTTGAGAGATGGATGGAGAAACTGGAGGAAGCAGAATGGAAGCGTAAAACATCGATCAAATCAGCTATTTCTTTGATAGCCTTAACGGTATTATAATGTCATATTCAGGAAAATCCCTGCTTCTTAAATATTGATCTCTGACAGTCTGAATTTCCAGGTGGGATACCTATGGTTTGAGTATATATACAAGATGGACAAGCTTACTTACAATAAATATCATCCTTTTACCTCATGGATTCCTATAACGTATGGTATCTCTCCTTCAATGCTTTAACAAATTGTATTGTATGTAAGTTATCCTATTTACTAATATAGCATCTTGTTCTTGTTGATCAGGGTCTACATATGTTTGCGAAATGTCACGCAGCAATTCCGCAGCTACTCTTTGACTCTTTTCGCGTGAGTGGCTGTCTTGTGATATCTCTGTTTTTAATCTATTTTATCTCACCTATTAGAGTATTATTTGCTTTGGACAGCATCAGGTTTAACTCTAAAACATTATGGTAGCTTTAGTTTTTAGTTTTAGTTAGAAGATGCACCCTTGTCTGTAATTTCTAAAGGTTCTTTTATATTTAAAATTTCTGTTCTTTTTGTCCTTGTGACATTGTCTTTGGTTTATCAGATGGCTTGGAAAGATCACACTGGAGACCTACATCTTGCAATTCCACGTCTGGTTAAGGTAAGCGTTTAATTGTTCCTGCAGCACGTTTGAGGTTTCGCTAATAAGACCGGCTTTGCAAATGTTTCAAGTACCCCCCCTTTGTCAGCAAATATTTGGTCAATGAGAAGTGGTGGTGCATTGTATACGTATTTCCGATTATGTACATACTTATGTTGGCAGATACCTTTCTTACTCTGGTTTCTGTGTGACTTTGCAGATCAAGTACCCCTGATGCTCAGCCTAAGTTGTTGCTTTCTATCATCCCGGATTACCCAATGTTGAACTTCATGCTCACTTCTGCCATATACGTTGCTGTAAGTAAATGACGTTATTTGCTGTAATCAGAAGAAGATACTCTATTTCTCATGGTTCAAACTTTGCTATAATGCAGATCTCTTACAGGCTCTTCGACCTGACAAATACATTGAAAATAGCATTTGTACCTAGTAAAGATAACAAGCGCCTCGTCTCCAACATAGTTACAGCTACCGCAGTTTCATGTGGGTTGTACTTCATCTCTTTCGTCTTCCTAAAAATCCCCCAAATACTGGTAAGTTTTATGCCTCCGAATTGGTTAGTTAATTAAGTCCGAGCCCATTTCACATTGTTCAAAATGGTAGTACGGGTGTTTCCCTGCTTCATTTGTTTACACCAAAAGTTCTCACATGGTTCCCATCTCACTCTGCGATTTTATTACTCTTAAATCTCCACAGGCTTGAGCAATCGAATATGTAAAAGATACAGAACAAAACAAGGCCAGTTGCTTCTCAAGGTGTCTGTGTCACGGGAAAATACTGTTCGACTGCAAGAGTTCTTGCATCCGTAGCCCGGTGGGGATATCAATTCATCGGCTGCTAATGAGAGCACTGGGTTGTTAATCGAAATGCAGATGATTGTACCAGTTCTGTTTTTCATTTTTTTTTGTCTACGTTGTAATAGTATTAGATTTCGGGACCTAAATTGTATAGGGAAGGGTGAGTAATTGAATTGATTTGACCTCCAATCAGGAGGATATACGTTTTGTCATACTTAATACTACCAAATGTCGACGTTTTTACTAGTTTGCTACTCCAAAAATACTTGGAGCCATGGCTGTTACTGTGTAGATATGAACTATTGACTGCAATTTACTCCCTTCCCGTTAATTTATGGAGTGCAACTTGCGGCAAACATTTGAAGCATTCGGAGTTGAACAGAGCATTTGCTTCTGCACTCGAGCACTCGCGCACTTGAGCACCTATGTTCCATCTCTCCCATACAATATTATATGATATAAACTAAATATTGGAGTTATAAAGATTTTAAACACCCGCAAAGTAACTAGGGCCTGTTTGAAATTGCTTATGTAGGAAGCACTTTTACTAACGTAAGAAGCATTTTTATTAGCAAAAAGCGCTTTTCATTCTTCCAATACAATCTCAAACAAGCCCCTAGTCCTAAAGAATTCATCACCCGTGAAAAGTTGCCGCTGTGCTCTCTAAGGCTCAAGGGCGGCCTCAAAATAGCCTTTGTCCAACATTCAAATTGGTTAAAAGAAAACTAAATCCAAAGATAAAAACAGCTTTCATAAACATGGCCTAAAACAAAAAGTTCTCCAGAAATCACCAAGCTAGCTAAGCGGTAATCATTGGAAAGGGTGGACAAAGCCTACAACGACATTCGTTTGGTACAAATAACTAAAGACCATTTTCAAATGGGCAGCGAAAGACTACATTGCAGGAAGCAGCATTGGGTTCAGACCCTTCTTGAAATAGAAAATAGTTAGCAGCAACACAGGGTACCTTTCATTCGAGGTGTAGCTGATAATCCCTCAGAATATGTGCACAATGTCATATGCAAATGTCCAGAACAACACGAATGACAAAAGCCCGCCCAGAAAGCCATCAAGTATAATCTGGTTCCAGCTATCAAAATATGAATAAACTGCAAACCCTGTCTTGGCAATGAGTCCGACCGAGGTGACGGTCATGATAAGGAAATACCAAATAAATCCAGTAAGGCCAGTGAATCCCAAAATTCCAGCAATGACCCCACCGATGATAGACATAAATGTTCGGCTGCACGAAGGAAAAATGCAGACATTTAAGTATTAACCCAGAAAGTTATAAGAATGTATTTTCTAGCATGAAAATGTTTTGAAGATAACAAATCATTTGGTTTGACATCTTCCCACATGCTATATGATTCCTCCACAAGGTCATTATGTCACACAGTTACACCAGCCAGACGTGATACAGAAACCGACATGAGTAATACATGGAACTGTGATCCCTCCCAACATTTAGCAAGATAATTTATCATCGATTACTGATGGATTGACATAGAAAGCAACATTTTGAGGCTTAACAAGTCCACATAAGAACACATGGGAGACATAGAATAGGTTTCATGATGGGCCATGAGGTTGTCAAACAAACCTGTAATATATAATTTTCATGTTGCTTTGTAAATTTTCAGCGTTGAGGGTTGGCACATCAAATGCAGCCTCGCTAGATTTCTTCTCAGACGCACCCATACCTTCTTCTTTCCGTGAGCTGAGAATTAATTCCTGAAGAAAAAGACAAAAATGAACCAACCTTCCCCTCAGTTTTGTATAAACCATCAGCCTAATGTCATTGGAATAAGTAATTAATGCAAGTTCAACAGAGCAGCTAGTCCATAAAAACACAGACCATAGCGTAATAGGGAAAAAGAACACAAGCTCAAACAGGTAAAACTGCGGAGGAAGCAAATATACACAAAACTTTCAGAACACATGGTACGGAACTCCCAGGAATTCGCTACACTCACAAACATATCGCAAATCTGAAATTTCCACCAGAGGGGAAATCTATAGAGTACAAGTTCTACAATCACATAGAAGACTCATTGCTGCTTTGCAAGATTACGATGAACTAAATTATCGAGAATTCGATGCATAAACAGCACATAAACAGCTAAAACAAGTCCCGCAAATTGCCAATCTTCGCACCTGAAATCCAAATCAGACGCTTGATATCGATCACTCAGCAGGAACTGAACTGGGTTTTTTCGGTGCCCCGAAGATTTCTAGGTCTAAGGTTTTCATAGGATATACATCGCACACCATGAAAATTACACATCAACAGAAACAGAATCACATAAACTCCAAACAATTACCCTGAACTTCTACAAATTCAAAACCCACCCCCCCTGTTCTGGAATTAAAATTTACAAAAATTAAAACCTTGCCCCCAAACTCCAGATTCAGTGTAATTATCGAAAACCTAGTGGTACAAGATCTGATATTTGTGAACTATCATCCAATTTGCTGAAATCCAACACAAAGGAATTGAAGAAATTGCAGAGATGAACTTACAGTGAGGAGCGATCGGAGGGCTCTGCTCTTCCAGTTTGCAGAACGACTGAGAGCTTTGTTTTTGCCTAATTGGGTTTATGGGTCTTTGAAGGAAACCGAGTCCGAGTCGGAGTGTCCGACCCGTCAATCCTCTTTTGATTAATTTTCCAATCGTGCCCCGAAAGTTTACAAATTTCATAATTTACCCACCTACTGAACATGAAATCCCATTTCTGTCCTCCTCTTCTTCACTTGGACTGTATTTTGGAGCCATCTTCTCTGCAACCCAACCATAAAAAGCCCTCAAATTCTTCAACGTTAATTGGATATCGAGCGTCCCTGAACACAAAAAATTGATCTTTTAGCGGTCATTTGATTAGGGTTTTGAAGTTTGCTTCAGATTACACCCATTAACAACCACTTATGGATCTTTTTTCAGATTACACTCGTTATCTCAAGTTTTGGGTCTAACTAAGCCATTGACACATATAGTTCATGGAACAAAATCGAGTTATCCGGGCCCTGGCTTCCACTTCGTCGGTAAATGTCTTGGTAGGTGCATCTGAGAATTGGAACAACATGTTGAACCGTGTGGTTGCCGTCCTAATGTTGTAGCGTATACCTGCATGGTGGACGTTCTTTGTAGGAATTTTATGTTTCATCAAGCTCATAATCTTGTAGAAGATATGTCTGCTGAAGGTTGTCCTCCAAATACAGTTACATGTAACACATTTTATCACAGGGTTATGCGCCGATGGAAAGGTAGATTGGGCTGGCAAGATGCTCGATAGTATAGAGAAACATGGGTGTTTGCCTAACTTACAACGTATGATGAGTTATTGGACGGTCTCTTCAAAGATAACAGATTCGAAGAAGCTTAAGGAATTGTTAGGGAGATTGAGGAAATAGGGAGTGGACTGAATTTGGTAACTTACAATACCATTTTGAATGGTTTTTGCCACGCTGGAATGACCAAGGAGGCTATGCAGCTTTCGGAAAGATGCCGGTAAGGGAGCGAAGCCTGATGCCATCACATATAACACGATAAATATGCCAATTGCAAGCAAGGTTCGATAAGCACTGCTAGAGTTTCGACAAAGTTGGTGCAGAAAAGGAGTGGCAACCAGATGGAGTAGCTTATTCCAGTATATATTGTGTGGGGCGTTTGTAATTGGGTAGGTTTAGGTGAGGCCTTGGTTTATCTTGATAAGATGATAAGTGAAGGGATCTGTGTAAACTTATTTCTTACTTCACAGCCAAAACATGATCAGTTAAGCCATTGAACTACAATCAACATGTAATGATAGTCGAAGACATCTTGCATGGGTACTAGGATTAGCCTTCTCTTCTCTGGTGTTTGATACAATACAACCTTCAATGGGACTGGTTTTCTTCTTGGAATCACACCGAGAAGAGAGACAAGAACCTCTCTTTTATTTACGTGAAAAACAATAACTGCTACCCCCCATTAGGGTTTCGGTTATTGCCGGTTACTTAGAGTTGTTAACCAACTATAATTCAAACTTTATAACTTAATGTTTTTCCCTCCATTTATCTCTATGGCCATATAATCTCTTATCTTGATGTCGGCATATATAAGTACACTAGGGTTTGATTATACTCATCCTATAAAATCTTACAATCTGCCCCAAAATCAGTACATGGAATGTGCTAGTGCGGTGTTTCTTTAGCAGTTTAGGTCATTTGGGGCCAATCTACATACTGGGTGGTATACTTGGTAAATGATAAGAAACATGAGTTGAATGCTCTTATGGAGAATCATATGTTTTTGCACCGAGCTAGCTTACAGACATGCTTGCACATTAAAGTCCAGTTACCTGTGAATATCTAATTAAGTTAGTTCATACATTCGTTCCAAGCTTCCAGAAGTCGAACATACTGTTAATGCAGTCGTGGACCTTGGAGGCCATGGAAAATTGATGTACAGATGGCTCTGGCAGCAGCAGTATTCGGTCTGCACTGGAAATATTGCATTGCCTGAAATCCGATGGAGGCAGATTAAGAGCAAAAGCCAATGCAACATGTTGCCCAGGATGCTGCAACATGTTACTGATCTTTACCTCTTTTTCTTATGGCATATTTGCTTTGCGCTCTTGTTGTAACAATGTGCAAGTAATATACATAGTTTCATTCTTTTTTGGTCGAAAATGTAAACCGTGTGATTTGCTCACTTATTTCCTTATCATGTTCATGCGTTGTGAATAGAAAATTTTGGATGAACAGATGCAAGTAGTGCAACATATTGTTAAGAGTATTTTCTTACTGCATTTTGCCTTTTCAGTCTATTTTTCCAAGTTCCCTTGTAATCTGATATTATGTGAACAAATTGAACGATTATACGAACAAAATGAAGCGTGAAACGTCATTGGATCAAATTATTTAAGAACATGATCTCTTCTGTCTAGCAAAGGAAAAGAAAAAAACAGATCCTTAACAGGGTAAACTAGATGGCAACCAAACTAGTCCCATTTGTTCAGGTTCTATTCCTTTTTCAAATAAGATTTAGCAATCCGGCCGTAAGCTCCTTTAGGGTAGATACCGCCAGTGACACGTTCATCACCGATACCATATACGATCCTCAGTATCTCCTCTGGAGTCCTGTCATAGTCAACTGAGTACTTGTCTCCAGCGAGAATGTTGCCGCTGATTTTTCCCTGAGCACCTCTGTATTCGTGAACCACAAGGCCTTCATCTTTCAAACCTGTGCGTCCTATCTTATTCCTTAGACTTGAAATGCGATTTGTGAACTCAGCCACTGTAATACCATACGGTTTCACTATCAGGTTCGCGTGCTCATATAGCAATGCTCGAATCACTGCATCTTGGCCTGATTCCACGCCCAAAAGACCTGCAACTAGCTGAACATGACCACATGCACATTCAGGTTCACAATATTATTATGCAATAAAGATTAACAAATTTGGTTATGCTTTTAGGTAACATTCTCTCGCCGGACTTATTTTTCTGGACAAATGCCAAGACTATACATCTGGATGATGAATCATGTTGATTTTGTTGTAATGTGTGGTTGAGATTCACAGTTTGAAAACACGATAATTATATAACATAGTACTTTCAATTCTCGGTATTGTGTTCGAAGCTTACCCTTTTGGAAGTTGCACCTTGGAGCTTAGGGCTTGCACCGACATAGCCAGTGAGACCAACATAAGGAATGAGATAGGATGCAAGGAGATAGTTGATTGAATTTGCATAAGGGTCAAATGGTGGATTTAAGGGACTCCCAAATGCAGAATCAAATTCATGAGAAAATGATTCTGCACTTAAATTCAACAATGGCCTTGGGAAACCCTTCACAGTTTTCTTAATAGCTCTGCACAAAAATAAAAAATAAAAACATATAATTTTGTTAGATAAACGCTCTAACTATGTAGTATTTGTAAAACATAAATGATTTCCACATATTTATTTTTCAACTATGCACTCCCTATTTATTGTCTTTGATTATTTTTTATTTTATCCAATCTAAATGGCAGAACAGTCCTTGAAGAAATGAAAAAGTTACACGAAAATCATAAATTAGAAAGAAAATACAAAAAGTGAATGGAAGATTAACCTCGAGTGTCCAACTTCTCGCCATCCAAATTGCGTGATGACACCCTAGCGAAGTGGACCAAATGTGCCCTTTTAGCACCGACGGGAGTTGGACCTCCTAGGGTTAAGCTCGGATCAACTGTATCCAAGCCATGCCCGAAAGCACCATACAAAAAGAACTCAGCTTCCAGATACTCTAAATTCAAAGGAAACTCCGAAAGATGATTGCGTGACAGAGGAGGAGCTGTCGTGGTGGTGGTGGTCCAAAATCGATTCGGATGAGTAAGACAGTGGGAGGAGGATGAAGAAGGCAGCAATGGCGGTGGCTGTAGTGGCATAAGCAAATGTAGCCATGTTTGTTACAGTTTTGAGTGTGTCTCAGTGGGATGGATATGGTCATTTATAGAGCATTCTGATGAGCTCATGAGTTTAATGCACATTTAAAAAAAAAAATAAGAAAGAAAAATCTCATGAGATTGAGAACATCTGTCTTTGCATGCATGCTGGGTGTACGTGGCTGATGATCGGGGATGATGCTTTAAGAGAACAACGATTTCATGTTGAAAATTTTGCTACAATTTACCTTTTTAGGTCATATTTTTAATGATCGAAATCGTTTGGATAGAATATTAGCAAGTATTAATATTTGGATTTTTACGAATATGAAGTCAAATAGATAAAATAGAAGTTTCTTTTCAAGTAATGTTAATTACGCTTCATTGTGTCTCAATAATGGGATAGAATGGACTACTCATTATATTCAATTTTTCATGTGGAGGAAATTGAGAGGTGGATTAGATGTTAAAAAAACTTATCATTCTAGTTCTATCATTTGAGGAGAATTGGTATTGTAAAGTTGTTTTAAGAGTATCATCTTCTACCTTTAAGTTGTACACAAAGTTTCATTTCTCACTTTGACATACCTTAAATAGTTCGGCACCAAACAAATCCTTTCACACATATAAGTTAACCACGATATCGAGACTCACTGATGCAGATGTGTCCTACATATATGATATGACCAAACTTAATTTGAGAGTGTTAGCAATTTGGTTAATTTTGTGTCTAAACTTATTTAGGTCTTATCTTATTTTATGATATACACGATACAAGTTTTTATGAATCGGATTTAAAGATTTCTAAAACCTTTTAATATCCAGCCTATGATATTATATGCCATGTTGTAAAATTTCACACAGTGTAGTTGTGTAAATTTTATGTAGATATAATATAGGAATCGGACCTAAAAGATCTTTGTTATTAGACTTTGTATTACTTGAGCAGGAAGTTATTCTCTTCCTTTAATTATTATAAATAAAAGCACCAAGCATGAAATCAACATGTTTTGTTGTTGAAAAAAAATGATATTATCTACACTAAAGGAGAGGAGATGAGCTTAGCCTCACGATGAGTTACCAATAATGTGGTTCAAATTTGCCTTTGGTGAGATTCGAACCTAAGACCTCTCACTTACAAGTGAAGAGAAATAGCACCAAACCGTAGTACTAAGTAGCAAATCAATAGTTTTTGTTTGTACCATACTTGACCAATCCCGAAACTACTGAGCACCGGTCAACGTTATACCATCAAGGACCCAGAAGAGTTTCCCTCCAACCAGGAGGCCAATCACAGCGTGACACGTGTCGACATCAGAAGCCAATCATAGCGTGACATGTGTCAACATCAGAAGCCAATCACAACACGACACGTGTCAAAGTCAGAATGAAACTAGAAACTCTCTTCTATAAATAGAGATCATTCTCTCACAATATTTCCTAATGTCATTAGTACAAAATCATTCACTAGTACTTACTAAAGGAGAGCTTGAACCTATGTACTTGTGTAAACCGTTCACAATTAATGAGAACTCCTCTACTCCGTGGACGTAGCAAATCTGGATGAACCACGTACATCTTGTGTTTGCTTCCTTGTCCCTATCCATTTACATATTTATCCACACTAGTGACCGGAGCAATCTAGCAAAGGTTACAAACTTGACACTTTCTGTTGTACCAAAGTCCTCACTGATTTTGTGCATCAACATTTGGCGCCGTCTGTGGGAACGACATTTATTTCCACTCTCTTTAGCTTTGTCAAGCTGGTTTCCACCATTCGTACACTTTCTTTTGACCAGCCATCCCTCTCCAACATGGGGAGCGAAGGAAGCCACAACACACAAAATGACACCCTTCTTGCATCTAGTGTGAAACAACGAAAAAAGGAAGGAAAAAGGGTTGCTCTTCAAGCTAAAGTCGATGAGCTAGAAGCTCAGAACAACAAGATAGCAATGAAGAATGAGGTCCTCCAGGAGCAGTATGAGAAGCTCTTTGAGACGCTCCATGAAACTAGGCGTACTCAAACATATGAGCTCGCTACCCTTGTGGACATGAATCATCACCTGGGTGCCCCCCAACACGGAGGGTCACATTCCTTCGACATGGGTATCCCTGATGTGGAGCGAGCTAATTATCAAAACATTGATCAACATGAGACTTCGCTCAACCTAGCTGCTTCGACCCGAAGTAGGAGAAGTAGAGGAAGACACCTCTTTGCAGAAGGGTTGGAAGGATCGAAAGTTGTTTATCGTGATTGCCGAGACTTCCTAAAGCAATGTCGAGAGAATCCCCTCCACATATGCTCGAAGATCAATGACCCAAGGGTTTCTGAAAGATTCGGTCCCCTCCTATGACCCAGGCCAGCTGCTAATCTAGGGAAGGAACGACAGGTCCCAGAGGAACATGAAGGTACAAGGGACTTTGAGGTATTCCGACAGACTCGCCCTAGAAGTTAGTACGGCGAGTCCAAGGAAAAATCACACGCCTTTGCTCAAACTTTCCTACTTCCAAGAGGCGATGGAGACTTACGAAAGAAAATCCCAGTGGTACATGACTCCACTCAGGACCCCCTTGTCCTACAGCTCATTGAGGAAGTAAACAAGTTGAAGGCTGAACGTCAGGCCTAGATACCTGATTGGAACCAACCCGGCTTGGCCCTCTCACAAGAAGGATCCTCGACACCCCCTTCAAGCGAAGACAAAACAAAAGCTTAGTTTACAACTCTATACTGGAAGGGAGGACCCAATTGAAGACCTTAACCTCCTTTAGTCCACCATGGGATATCAGATGCACACTGACGAAAATCGATGTCTTTTCTTCCCCTTCACCCTCTCTGGCGGAGCTCTAAACTGGTATTGCCGTCTTCCACCTGAGACAGTAGACTCATTTGAGGAACTGAGGAAACTGTTTGTCTCTCAACACATCTTCCAGACTGATCGCTTGCATTCTGCAAATGACTTGTACACTATTCGCGTCATTACGTATGTATGCTGGCCGCTTCAGCCATGAGTATTCCCGTTGTGCCGAGGCAGACGACAAGACTGTCCTCAAAGCCTTCACGGCAGGCATACATGACTGTTTCTTCAAGTACATGATCAATGCCAATGTTGAAGATATGCCATGAAAGTCAATCTTTGGAAAAAACCTTTCAGGACAATGAATGTGTGTATAGATGATTCTTATACATCAAAAGGCAAAGATACTAATTAGGACTATCTCAATAAACGATATATGTTCTAAGTAGTGAATCCATGGACAATGGATCGATGGAAGAAGTAATCTAATGATGTTAGACTACATAGACCTTCTTCACATAACCATCATGTCCAAAAGGTTCCTGGTCATAGGATTGTCAGAGGGATACTGACAATGCATAGACTATTACATACTATGTCCCCTTCAATTGGAAGGATGGAAAGTCTCATCCCATTCGTGTAGTGACACTAAGATAGGTATGTAGGTGCTCATTAAGGGAATGAGTTCACTGAACACAATCGAACAAGAGTACTTGCATGGAGGTCTACTCACATGTCAAGTAAGTAACTCTATTGGGTGGAATAATGTAAGTAATCATTTGACTTGAGTCATTATAGTTGTCTTGGGGATACGTTGCTGATCATTTTGATAAAGAGACATGACCACCCCTCATCTTGGGTGTGTTCTATGCATTGTTGGGGTCAGTGATTTATTCTCAGAGGCATGTGAATGATCAACAAGGGATCTCTAATCCTCGTTATGAGAGGATGAATACTCTAAGATATGATTGGGGAATCTTCGGCCGAAGTATCGAGCGTAATGAAGGAAAGTGTTCCTATACTACTCAGTTGAATCATATAACATGGAATAATCATATTAGGGGTTTGACATTAAATATTCATACCCTAGTAATATGATTGTGAGTATTGTTTTAGAGAAGGATCGAATTACATTGTAATTCCAAATGAATAGGTTCTCCGAACAAATTCTACATTAGCTTGGGTAGCCATGATATATGGTTAGATGTCACTCATGGCTTGTGAGTTCTTCTAGATGATTAAATAAGTAGTCGTCAGAGAAGAAGGAGAATTAAAAGTAAGTTTTAATTCACTAAGTGATTGGATTAAATATAATCAATTGGATTGGTGCCAATCACCTCACTGCCTTGCTAATTAGAACCTAAAATGATTGTACACCGATACACTCTTGTAGTGAGACAACTAAAGGATGATGGAATAAATTAATTAGATTAATTAAGTGTTATGATTTATTAGAAAGTCTAAAGAAATCATAGAAGAGATGAAAGATCGTTTTTGGACTTAAAGAAAAGTTCGGGTTAATATGGGCCCACTAAGCCCAAACCCATTGGGCTTTTAGTTAAGCATAGGATGACTTGAAATGATAAAAGCCCAAAGCCTAAACAACACAAAAGAGGCCGGCCATTGGAGAGAGAGAGAAAGTTAAGTTGTTGATTCATTTCTTAGACATTTATAAAGGACTTTTAGTGAAAAGTTTCATTAGGGTTTTGTGTGCTCATTTTTCACAAAAGAAGAAAAACATCTTTCTCTCAAAAACACACACAAGGCCGGCCACCAAAGGAAAGAGTAGCTAATCATCTTCTTTCCTTTTGGTTATTCCTCCATCCATCTCACTACTCTAGTGGGTGTGGATCTTTAGAGGTCTTCAACCTTGGAGACTAAAGGAGAACCTAGGAGCACTCATTCTAGCAAGGTGGAGGAAGCAAGGAGGGAGGCTAGGCTCAAGGAGTTCCAAGAACAAAGAGCTTGGATCCTTGGTCTCAAGTCTAGATCAAGAGGTATAAAACTATACCTTCACTTTGTTCTTCAATAATTTTATTAGATGCATCATATATGAACCTATGCTTCTTGAAAGGGATTTGCATGACTATAGCTTTGATATTATGTGATAACATGCTTCCGTTGCTTATGTATATAAATTTTGAATTGTATATGCATGCTAGTCACTTGAAATCCCACATAAATCTCATTATTTCCCTTCAAGTGGTATCAAGAGCCAAATGTTTATATTTGATGTGTCATTTTGGATTTTATGCATATGAGTTTTAATTTTATGTTTGACATATTATTTCTTCATTCAAAATATGTTTATCTTTAGTTTTTCAAATGTTGAAAAACGTATTTCAAGAGTTGAAAAAGATATGTATGCAAAAAGTGTTTTGGATGCATGAATGAAGAGTGAGTTTTTAAACAAATTTTGGGGCTTTTGTACCATAAGGGAGGGCACGGTTTTGGGGGATTTTTTGGCTTGTGTTTGTGTTTTATTTTAAGTCACACACACACACTTTAAAGCTAGAAAGTAAAGGCCTTGTCACTTTTGTTTTTTGGTTTGAAAAAGTCACCAAGAAAGTGCAAATCTTGAAATTGTTTTCATGGTTTTGTTCTTGGTGTTCATGGTTTTGGTTTTGGTATAAAATGTTTTGTTATTGTATTCATACTTTTTGGTTTGAAAAAGCCATCAATAGCCTTCCATTTGATTGACTCAATCCTAGACTTGACTAGGAGACCTTACACCCATCAACCCCTTTTAAGCCAATTTGCACAAGTGGGTGACAAGACATAGCTAGGCCTTTGCTTTATTTTGAAATTTAGGGGACATGTATGACACCTCCTTCTCCCCCCATCACATAACCGGCCACCCTATATGATGGGCCCTTTATGGGCTATTTTGCAATTATAAAAGTTGATTATACCTTCTAGTATTTACAGTTTGACCCATAACTTTTCATATTTGCATATTAGGCCCCATCTCTATAAAAAGTTAAAATATTTTGATTTTAATTTTGTTAGTTGTTTAAACTCATCATACAATTATGCCCATATGCACTAAATCTAATTGTTTATGTTGCATTCCAATTAATTATTTAATGTGATTAAGTAGTTAGAAAATGGTTGACTATGGACTTATGCCTTAAACGATAATTGAGCTATGAGAAAGGGCGCTAAACTCAAATTGTTTGAACCTTGGGAATGTGTTTTAATTACTATTTCAATTGGACCTTGTCATGATAGACATTAATCTTTAATGAATGATTGTCTTTCATTTCTAATGGCTCAATGAAAAATGTTTTAATTGGATTGAAAGCACGTAATTAAAACGACACAACCTTCCCTAGATCTTATTCAACAATGTTGGCTCGTTGATTGAATTAACCCAATAAGTCCATGGTCATCCAAAGAGCCTAAGATAACTATAAAGTCCAATTTCAAAGGAATGCAAAAACCATAGTAGTAGTAGTTACTTCCAATATTTGAAAAAATTCGTTTTTGATATTGATTTGTTTTTCTCAAAACAAATAGTGGGAGTATCACACGCTACTAAACTATAATGAACATAATTAGTAGTTATATATATCTCCAATATTTTTTAAAATGTTTTGATATTGATTTGTTTTATGAAAACGAATAGTGGGGATATTATATGCTACTAATTTCATTAACTTTGGACTAGTAGTTATAATAGGACACAATTTATTTTAATATGATTAAATAAATACAATGATGAGACCTTAAAATCCCTCAACCAACATCCAATATTAAGTTGAAAGCGGAGAGGTGCTTTGAACACTTCTTCGTGACCATTCACCATGGTAGGCTCCAATCGTTTATGACTCGTACACCGCCTTCACCCTATCATGGGGGAGTGCAAAGTGCGTGCTTATACTCAGGAGGAGTCTATTTCAACACTTGATGTGGTGAAGGTGGGCAACAAGTGTGGCCAACATCGTATCATCGTGAGGTCATACTTGAACCCCTATCTAAACCGGCATGGTGGGTCAAAACTTAACTAAGAGAAATGGTGCCAACATCATATCATTGTGAGGCATTGTTCTCTACAGGCCAACTAGATGGGTAATCACAAGAGGTTGTTGTGAATGGGTAATTGTACCCTCTCATTATTATTTTTGCTAGCCGACATCGTATCATCGTGAGGTGGGCTTGGTAATAGTGATGCTCCCATAACCCGCTAGGAGCTTTCTTTGAAATCTCCCGGATTCCATCTTGAGGGTCATGGGATTTTCCAAAAATGGTGGGTGGTCTCCTTCGGTTTAAAGACCCGAATCGTTTGACTTAATCAACAATCAAACTAATTTATTTTATTGTTTATGTATTTAGATATGGTTGGAAGCACACTCGCGAAAATACTCGACAAACATTGCCTAGAGGGGCACAATTTCCCATCGTGGTATCGTAATGTCAATATTCTCCTAACCTTGGAGAAAATTGTTTACATACTAGACAAGACTTCACCTCACATACCTCTTGGCCCTGAGGCCACTGAGGATGAACATGCTAAGTATGACAAGCACGTTGAGGATGATACACAAGACAAGTGCTATCTGTTGGCTTCCATGAATGAGGAGTTACAGAGACAGCACGAGGGTATAGACAATGCATCCTCCATCATACTTCATCTTACGGAGTTATATGGTGAAGGGACGCGCAACCATTGCTTCAGTGCTGTCAGTGAACTTGTGAAGACCAAAATGGTCAAGGGAGCCCCAGTACATCAACATGTACTGAAGATGATTGGACTCATTGAACAATTGGAGAACCTAGGTACTCCACTTGACGGGGAATTGGCCCAGGACTTCATCTTGGCTTCTCTTTCTGATTCGTTCTCGCAGTTCGTTATGAACTACAATATGAACAAGATGGATAGCACTCTCTATGAGTTACTAAACATGTTAGTAACCGCGGAGAAGACTATGAAGAAAGAGAACGTTGTGGGGACTGCTGCAGTAGCCTACAACAAGCCGTCCACTTCCAAAGCTAAGCCGAAAGGCAAAGGCAAAGGAAAGGAGAAGAAGTCACCCACTCCTAAGGCACAAAGAGGAGTGAAGAAAAAGAAGGCAAAAGAGCCCAAGGGGACTTGCCACCACTGTGGAAAGGACGGGCATTGGAAGAGGAATTGCAGGTTATACCTTGCAACTCTTAAGGACAAGCCACAAGGTATGGTTTATGTTCTTATCTTCAATTCTAATTGTTAGATCTTCTAATCTTTATATTTGATATAAAATGCTAATCACTTATGCAATTGTATGTAGGTGATGGAGCTAAGTAGAAGATGAACAAGCAAGGAAAATGATGGAGAAGGGTTCGGCCACCATTTTTGCTAACTACTTAGGAAGTTTGTTAGGCACTTAAAGATAGTCTTTAAACTTTCTTATTTTGTTAAGAACTTATTATGTGGCTTCATATGATGAAAGACAACTATTGGTGCCTATATGATGGTATATAATTAGTCTCTAAATGTATAGAGCTAATTCCTTTTGTATTAAACATTATGAATGTTTGAATTATCATATCAAAGTAATGTGATGAATGCCTTCTACTATATTATTTCCTCAAAGTAGTGTTATGAATTGAATATTGTCTTGTTGTATCCTAGTTGAGATACAAGATTTATATCACTTATGTAATGCGATATCCAAACTTTGGACTTATCAATTATGGATAGATCTCACATGTTGGCCATAGATGGATACAGTGAATCTTTAGATTTGGTTCCAATTGCCTACATATGAGTTCTATATGAATTGAAAAAGGGTCTAGAGATTCCTTTCTTGAAGAAAAGGAACATCACATTATAATAATATAAGTAATAAGAAAACGTTTCTTATATGGTTATCACTTACTTAACCACAATAACCAAGATCACTCTTGATTCAATTAGTAGTTTTGAACAACTAATTGGGCATTCTTAAAATTGTTTTTAAAATGTCAAGTGTGTTAGTGATTAAACCAAGAACGAAGTGTCTAAATCTATGAAATGTTTAAAGACTTTAGTCACTTAATAACAAGACATCAATTTAGTGGAGATTGAAACAAATAAGCTTGAAAGGTTTTAAAGCTACTCCACATTATCCTCTACCCGTATACTCCACGTTTATACATTTTGATTGTATAATGTAATTTCTCATTAAAGTCATTAGAAACAGTGGGAGGTGAGAAAATGATGTAAACTTGAATATGATTGGTTTATAGTTGTCTAAAATTAATAGTACTTTACTACTATTAATGAGCTCGTAATTTTAATTGTTAAAAGGTCTCAAGCTCTTTGAAGCGTTAAAATTCTATGTTGTGTAACATTCTAAGAATAACCTATGAATGTTGGTTTCACCAACTTAGCACAAAATCGTTATGTGTTGGGAGTTGTCCATCATTCTCTTTTATGAGAACATGCTAAGTACAAAGCAAATGGACAAGTTGATGAAACAAAAGGGAATAGTTTCAAAATGAGTCACAACATATGGTTTAACAACAAGACAATCCAAATTCGGCACCTCATGTACCTATAACGCTCTATGTAGTTTTGATAAAGAATTATATCAACTACCTAGAAGGTATGGTTGAGTTTCTATATCCTTAGTAGGAGCCATGCTCCCACTAATGACTTGGATAATTCTTATATGACTACATTAAAGGTCTTAGTATGACTAAAACTTGAAGTATGGTGTATGACACCATATAATTTAAATGAATGGACTTGATAAAGCAAGTCACACATTTCAAATGGAATTACTTGAGAAGGAATTCTTTTGTCTATGTTTGTTTAAATAACTTGTGTTAGCTAGAGTTGTTGATAGTCCCAAAATTGTTGAGACATCATCAATAAGCTAATGGTTCTCAATGATTGTCAATAGATCCAAGACAAGTTAGTGGGAGCAATATGCATTCAAATTAAGAAAATATAAGTATTAAATTTTTGAATGAATGCTAAGTTACAACAAGTCCAGGGGAGTGATGTCATAATTTGAGCAACAAAGATATGAATAAAGTCTATTTGATAGACTTGATAAAACATAGATGTTACTCAAAATGACAAAACGTGACACGGTCAATTTTGAAGTATAGACTTGAAATTGGACTTAATGATATAGCAAGGCTATCTCAAGGATGTTA
>VIEB01002176.1:0-19141 GCA_006547085.1 Malus baccata | reverse complement strand
CTCTCTCTCTCTCTCTCTCTCTCTCTCTCTCTCTCTCACTAAAATGAATCCTAAAAACCCCAAAACACAATCTGAAACCCTAAGGAACAAATATATCCAAGGAAATCAGATTTTCCATCAACCAACTTATCCTAAGAACACTTGTCAGTTGCAAAAGAGATCTAGGCAGATCAATGGACGGAAACTGACCACTAGTATAAAGGTGTCAGTCGGCCCATATGGGCTATCCTAATTTGTGTGCCAAGATAGCTGGAAGTCAGTTCAGAAAACTAACTAGATAATCAAACTAGACAGAATGCAACACAAATATAGATATGAAATGCACAAGCATGAACAAACCGTTTGAGGTGACATGTGCCACATCTTGAACATTTACTTTAGCAGCAACAACCCATAATTAGAGCATATTCTAAAGCTAGATTAAGCATGTGTGAGGTTCAATTACAAAATTTGACAAGGAAAGTCAAACCTAAAAGTCTTGACTTCACATATTCCATTAAACCACTATCATATCCAAAGTATTCACCTGACTAAGCTCGGTGACATGTTAGCATGCCCGCATCAGCAATTAACCATTGAAGAACGTACCAGACTCCTTAACATGAATGCCACATAGGCTTTATAACTTTCAGGACCAAAGTGCTAAAATTGCAAAGTTCAAATGATGTTTCAATATCCTAATTCGACTCAATTCAATTGATTGGATGAGATCCAAGCTCAACTGGAGAAACACATTCAAAAAGAGGGAGGAGGCAAAAATGGCAAAGGAAGTGGATAAGATTCTTAATGCATATGAAGAAATGAGATAATCCTTTTCCCAAATGTTAAAGGTGATAGCTCACATCACTTTACAAAAACAATGGGTAAAAGAAGATAGGGCCTATCTTAGTGCTTGTCTAGATGACAAACATTTTCCTTTCGTTCTTGGATACAAGTCAATCCCATTTAAAGTAAGGTTAGATCAAAAGGTCGGGGGCTGAATTCTCACTTCAGCCTTGATCAAGCATCGACTTAAGAATAGTGTCCATACAACCGAAGAAGAAGTTAGGCCGCCTAATTTTTTGGCTAAGATAGAAAATTTGATCAGCTCAAAAGAAAAAGTTCAAGTTTCGGAGCAAGTGTAGAAATTAGTTCAAAAGATGATTTGTCAAAGGAATGTTCAAGTCATGAACAAGGGCAAACACAGCTTCAGATGAAAAAACCATTTAATTGACATGGTAATTAGAGAAATGACCTCAGATAAAGAAACCATGTCAATTGATATGGTTATTGGAGATACCGTCGGTATGGAGCAATCCTGTTCGACTAAGTTGTTCGAAGTCATTATGAATCAAGTGATTGTACTCGGAGCGTATAATAGCTAAATGCATTAAGTGGCCGAGAATCAAAAATATTTGACCAAGTCAAGAATATTTGGAGATGGTCCTTTGCTTGGCTTGGAACAAAATCATATCGAATACAATGTTATAAAAAGATCTCCATTCAGTATCGAAAGATCTTTGCTCGAAATAAAGTATCATTAGGCTCATCCTCATCATGGTTATGCCACTTTTATTGTTGTTTGTAAAAACTCTTTTTTTCTTAACCATTCAGCTGTTGAGGCCAATGCTTAAGTAAACAAGGGAGGCAACAAGCAACTGTTTTAAAAAACAAATGCAAGAGAGAGAATGGTTTAGAGCAGAAGTTTGTAGCCGAGGAAAAAGTAAAGGGGTTTTTTATGGCCGAAAGATTAGGTTCCTTAACTATTCGGCATGCAGAAACTGGAGAGCAATGTTTTGAACTGAATTCACATTTTAGGCCAAATTGAGCCTTGGCAGTCCCCAATTTTGCATGCTCTCAGCTATATGTTTTTTGTTGTTGGATGAGGCCATTGGATGGTAGAATATCACTAGACTATAGTACTAAGTGGTAATATTTCAAGATATTATCATTGATTTTTGTATCGTCATATTATTTTGAGATTTTATGAAGGGCTTATCTGAACAATTCCATTTTGATACAGTTGAGTTTACGTGGGATGTTAGTGTGATATAGTAGATATCTAGGTAAGCTACAGATAAGGGTATTTTTTTTTTCTTCACAAGGCGTGCATGTACTTGGAGAAGAATGTGGGTATGAAAGTTGCATGGTTGCACATGAAGCATCACTTGAGAAATATAGCACCAAATAGTTGACGATAATCTCAAGATTATCAAGATAATATTCCAAAGACCAAACTCTTCCGTAGTACGACTTGAACATCAAGGAGTTTATTCCCATATAAATAAAAGGCGTTGTGCAACTGGGGAAGGACTTTCAACTCAACACACAATCAAGATTCTACGCAAAACCCTCTCACGCCCCTAAGAAAAATAGTTATTGCTTCACTAACAAGTCGGCTAAAATTCAGTTTGGTTAAACAAGTTCGGAGTTGGCAGCCGACGGACGATGACAATTTCGTTAAATAGAATTTTCCGAAGTCAACGGGCAAAGGTGACAGTTTGGTTAAACAACAATGAAATCGTAGAATCAGCTAGGACTAGGAATCTTGATATTTTGGTTAAACAACAAGTTTGTCTTTTTCGACTTGTTATTTGTCTCAAGCCTCTGCCAGTGAGGAGTCTTTGAGTCTTTCCTTAAGCGATGCTACTTCATCAGCTTTTCAGGGGAAGTGGCATGTTCTATTATCAAATATTCACAAGTTACATTCAGAGTTTGGCATATCGACAACCGAACTACTTTTCAACATTAAGATACCCATCTTTTTATATATTTGTCCCTATAGTTTGACTGATTCAGCATGCTTATATTTCTACAAATATAATTGAAATGACTAAACCTGGTGCAAAATATTGAATTTGGTAGTATAAGGCATAACCTTGTCTTTAAGTTATAGAACCCAAGGTTGAGAGTGTTCTTTCCTCGACCAAAGTCTCTAGTTTCAGAAGTTAGGAGCATATTCCATTACACAACTACTACATTCAAAGTATTCGCCCAACCAAGCTAAGTAGAGAGTTGGTACATCCGCATCAGCAATCAACCACCAAAGGACATACACTAGTAGCAAAAACAGCTTGCGCGACGACATTTTAGGTGACGAAAAAAAATTTGTTGCACAAAACGCACTTGCGCGACGGAACAACGTATTCGTCACGCAAAATAGAAAACATATTGAAAAAAGAAAAAAAAAAAACTTCCGCGCGACGAATAATAGTTGTCGTCGCATAAAGTCAGCAAGAAAACGTGGAGTAATTTTATTTGGCGCGAAAAACTTGCCTGACGAAAGGACTTTTTGCGAGACCAACTTTTCATCCCTCAAGTTCCGGTCAGCTTTGACCATTTAATGCAGGTGCATTCGAGGACATTTAATACAGATGTTTGTGCGACAAAGCATTCGTCGCACAAAGATCCTAACTTTACTATAAATAGGCACTTCTGTTGTCCTTATTCTTCACAATTATATTATCCTTATTCTTTACAATTCTGTTCGTGCTGAGATGACAGATAAAAACAATGATAAGAGTGTGCGAGACACCAACCCGCATGATTTTAGAGAGCATTTTGAGTTTGCTCATGCGATTGTTGTAGCTATGGGAAATAACTGCTAAGTGGCGTTATTGGAAAGATGTGCCCGGGAATTTGAAGAAGGCTGTGATGGATGAACTATTAGTAAGTATATTATTGATGGATCAATAATGAAGTTTGTGAAATTTTTAGTTATATGTTGGAATTAATTATGTGCATATATTTGTAATAGGGTAACTATGTTTTTGATGATGAATCGAAAGAACAATTGATGAAGTTGGTGGATGATGCGTTGGAGGGAGGTTACAATCGGTGGCGTTATGAAGTGTTGCAGAATGGAGCAGGATCATCCAAATAGTAGTTTAAAATTTATGTTTTGTATGACAATATTTAAATTTCAAGTTTTTTTTATATATAATTTATGTATTTGGACTTAATTAGGTTTCAATTCCTGTTGGGTTTTTTTATTGAGACCTAATGTAAGCACCCTATCTATCCTGGGTTTATATGTGTTTTTAATCTTTAATGAATATCGTACTTATGCTGAAAATAATTGTATGGATTAAGCCATTGATTATTTGTAGAATAAATATTTAAGGTATTAACTATTTATGGAATAATATTTTTGGTATTACTTATTTATAGAATAAATATTTAAAGTAATAATTAATTTTAGAATAAATATTTAAGGTATTGAATCGCTTGTGAATATTTGTTTTTAATTATTCTATGTTTTGGTAAATTTTGTAATTACAGTTATTTTATTCGTCGCGCAATATATTGCACAACAACACCTTCGTCGCACAATATATTGAGCGACGATACTTCATCACGTAAGATATTTTTGCGCGACGAATCAATGTGTTTGTCGCGCAAAGCACCATCAGACTGCGTTCAAACCTTCCAATTTATTGTGTATTTATGACCCATTTTGCTCGACAGACTTAGAAGTTTGCACAACAAATATTTCGTCGCACAAAGGTGTCTTAGTGCTATATAATCACAATTTCATAGGGTTAGTTTTCAAAATTTTTTTGTTTCAAAAAGAATGGCCAATTCTAGAGAAGGTTTCGGCAAAAAGAAAGATGTTGTGCGATTAGAGAGGTATAGACGGAAGCAAGTGCCATACTTTGAAGGAAAAAATTTGGCTAAGGCGTACGCCGAATTTAAGTATGACATTGGGAATTTGGTGCGGAGGGATTGTTCTGCCAAGTTTGAGTCTTGGAAAAAGGTTCCTAAGGAGTTGAAGAAGTCCATGTTGGGAGAGTTATCGGTAAGTTTGAGGTAAATAATGAACAATTATTTTTGTTAAAACGTAATATTTTTTAAATTACTAATTTATTGTTATTGGCATTAATGTAGGTTCATTGGGATGTTGATGAAACCGATGAGAAGCAACAGATTTATATGGATGGGCTTTTTAAGCAGAGTTTTCGACAGTGGAAGTTTGATGTGTTGTGGGCGGAGGATTGAAGTTGATGATGGTTGTATTTTTTTTTAAAGATTTTGTGGACTTTATATTTAATTTAATGAATAAATATATGTTATGTGGATGAGTATTAATATTTGCATTGATTATAATTTCTATTTGGGATAGTAAATTAGTTTTGTTAATTAATTTAATGTTTAATTAGGTTTAAGTTTTTTATTTATAATAAAATAAAAATTCACAATACATACAAATAAAAAATAAAGACATAAAAAAATATAAAAATATATGTATTGCACGACGAATGTTCTTTTTTTGTCCCACAAAAGTCATTTGTGCGGCGAAAACCTTTTTTGTCGCGCAAATAGCATTTGAACGATAAAGTCCCTTTTCGTCGCACAAAGATATCTAACGCGACGAATTACATGTTTTGTCGCGTATAATCATTCGTCCTTTTTAATCTAGATTCAGCCATGTGCAAAGGCAAACTGCAAAAAAATTGTAGATTGTGCCACTGCACTCATCCCTTCTATTTTGCTCAATCCAGCATTCATCATTTCCATTTTCTCTCAATTTCATCATCTAATACTCCCTCCATCTTCTTCTCTAGGTTGATCGAACTATCTATGTGTGTCTGGTAAGCGTTTTTTGTCGTTACGATAAAAGTATTAATGTAAATTCATACTAGCACTATTAATTTTGTTGTCTATAGGGATATTGTGTGTGATTAGCGATTGGTGGAGAACGATTTAAAAGGTATTTTCTTCGTTTTATTTTTTAAACATATAAAATTAATTAAATTATGTTGAACTTAGTTTGTTATGTTTATATTGTGTTATGAAATTATATTTATATTATGTTGTTAAATTTGTATGTGACGTACAAATATGTGTTGTGATGTACGGAGTTAATTGAAATTAATTTCGTACTTCTTTTTTATTTTTAGTAAACTTAGTTTCCCATTCAAGGATTAGTTGGATTTCACGCATGGATGCGAAAGTATGACTGCGGTCTAATTAATTCTTGAATTGTCCCATTATTGGGATAGTTTGGGAATGCACAGTTATGACACGTAGTTTATGGTTGAAGGATTAGGTTTCAATTGTGGAGATTTCGGTGTCATCTTTGTAGGTTCTTCGGGTCGTACACCTGAAGACCAGTATCGAAATGCTGCCGAATTCATCCACGTCGAAATCTAATCTGATATAGCCGTAAATTACGTGACATGACTATGCATTCCCGAATGGGATAGGGCCCGTATTAGAGGCATATGGTGACATTATCATTTTGTATGAAGTTGTTGTGATCGTTGTATTGTTATTGTGGTTCCAAGAATTATGGACAGGACATGGATACAAAACCCGAATAGATGCACGGACGAATACTTGGATGGAATCGGTGATTTTATTGACTTTGCACGTACACACAACCCGAGTGTAACTAGAATCCAGTGTCCTTGTAGGAGGTATAACAACACATTAAGGGAAACTATTGAAAATGTTCGATTTCATTTAGTAAGGAATGGAATGATCAAAACATATAATACTTGGAACCATCATGGGGAACAATTAGACAATGCTTTGTCTTCAAATGCCACAAGAGTGGATAATGTTGAACCTATTGTGGATCCTAATGAATAGGTCATGCATATTATAAATGATGCTTTTCCATTTGCATCGACAAACTTCAATCAGGAAGGGGAAGTTGATGTGCCTACAGCAAAGGATAGTGCAGAGTTCGAATAATATGAAAAACTATTCAAAAATGCCAACCAAAAGTTATACCCGGGGTGCGAGAGCTTTTCCATTCTCACAGCCATTGTGGAACTAATGCATGGAAAAATAAAGTATCGTATGTCGAACCAGTGTTTCGATTACTTTTTGAGGGTTTACAAGAGAATGCTTCTGAATGATAATCTTTTGCCAAAAGACCATAGACACGCACAAAAGGTGTTGAATGGTCTTGGATTGGGTTATGAAAAAATTCACGCTTGCAAAAATAATTGTATTTTATTCTACAAAGAGTATAAAACATTGGATAAATGCCCTGTATGCAATAAGTCGAGGTTCAAAATGACATCTCAGAATAGAACGACTAAGATCCCACAAAAAGTCATGCGTTATCTGCCCCTGAAACCTAGGTTGCAGCGATTGTATATGTCGACACATACTGCCACAGACATGAGATGGCATAAGGAAAAATGGGTAAATGACAATGTGATGCGGCATCCTGCAAATGGGGAGGCATGGAAAAATTTGATCAAACGTTCTTTGAGTTTGCTGCTACTTCTCGTAACGTTAGATTGGGACTTGCCACTAACGAATTTAATTCGTTTAGGGTTTTAAACCAACACCACAGTACTTGGCCGATTTTTGTATTTCCGTATAATTTGCCGCCATGAAAATGTATGAAAAAAGAATACATGATGATGACTATTGATAACTAAGGATCCTAGTAGGTTAATCGATGTATACTTACGGTCGTTGGTAGATAAGCCAAATGATTTATGGACACACAGTGTACGCACATACAATAAATGTGCTACATGATGTTCACTTTGTGGGTTGTAGTGATGTGGACTGTGAATGATTTCCCTGCATATGCAATGGTTTTCGGGTGGAGCACTAGGGGTTATATGGCATGCCCTGTATGCAAGGAAGACGTAACATCTAGTTGGCACGCCAAAAACGTTTGTTACCTTGGTCATCGAAGATGGTTGCCTTGGGACCACGAGTGGGAAGGATAAAGAGTTTGACAGGGAGAAACAGCATCGCCTCAGACCCAGAGAATGGTCCAATGCTCATATTTTGGAATAGCTTAACCGTTTGGATTTTACTCCTTTCGAGACCAATGTCAGTAGGACAAAACCTTCTACACATATGAACTGGACGCACAAGTCTATGTTTTTTGAGCTCTCGTATTGGTCCAAACTAAAATTGAGACACAACCTCGATGTTATGCATGTTGAGAGAAATGTATTTGACACATTGGTCGGCACAACTCTAGATATTGAAGGCAAGACGAAGGACACGTCAAAGTTCATCTTAATTTGGAACGAATGGGAATACGACGAGGTTTATGAATGAATAGGGACAATGATAAAGCCAGAAGGGATCATGCATCTTTTTTCAATGAAACTAAATGACAAGAAAGAATTTTTAAAGTTTTTATCGTCTGTAAAGTTTCCCGATGGGTATGCTTCAAATATCACGCATTGCGTGAACGTTGACAGGGGTAAATTAGCTATCATAAAGAGACATGATTGCCATATGGTTTTGCAACGCTTACTTCCTGTGGGTATTCGACATCTTTTGCCAGCCGATGTAGTGAAACCAATCATGTTGTTGTCCAGTTTTTTTTCACAATTGACGTCAAGAACGTTGCAAAAAACGAACTTTAATCAGTTGCGCCATGACATTGTGCAAGTTCTATGCAAGTTTGAGATGATATTTCCTCCAACTTTCTTCACAAGTATGATACACGTGATGGTTCACTTACCAGATGAGGCATTGCTTGCTGGACCAGCCAACTTTCGATGGATGTATCTAATAGAAAGGTATATATTCCTCATCTTTTTATTAATCAATATTAAATATATTACAATTAGTAATATGTGAATCGTATCATTTTCTTTTGGCAGGCTTCTCGGAGACTTGAAGAAAAGTGTAAAAACAAAGCGAAGAAGGATCCATTATACAAGTTTATGTGGCATATGAGGCCCTTACATTTTGTGGAATGTATTTAAAGGATGTTGAGACAACTTTCGATTGTCCTCCTCACAATAATGACAGGGGTGTGAGAAAGGAGAAACTTGTGAGAAAGGAGAAACTTTTAGTTTTTGCCCAAATCACTCGACCATTCGAAGATCTGATTTGTGGCGAGTAGTTTTCCAAGAAAGACATAGAGGTAGCACATTGGTTCGTACTCAACAATTGTGACGAGACACTGTCATACCTAGACAAGCATGAAAATGTGATGAAGGATGCACATCCTTCACATTTGTATGCCAAGAAACACTGTGAATTGTTTCCGTAATGGTTTCTCGAATATGTAAGTTTGAAGTGTTTTTTATTGGACATATATATTGTACCAATTAAGTTGCTTGAACTAACAAATTTAAATGTTTGTCTACTATTAAGTTAATCAACTGAAAGCATCGAATTCCCACGTGTACAGTGAAGAGTTATATAACTTGGCATTCAGACCAATTCGTGTTAAATTGTACTTGGGTTGCCATGTCAATGGTGTCAAGTTCTTAGCGGGTGCACGAGATGACAAGTTTTGTACGCAAAACAACGGTGTTCATGTCCCCGGAGGAGGTGAAAGTACAGACATTGAATTCTATGGTAAACTAACAAGTGTCGTACAATTGCTTTACAAAGACCGGTGCCAAGTGATCCTATTTAAGTGTCGATGGTTTGATACAAACCCAAATAGACATGGAAGTGTGAAAAGAGATCATGGATTACTATCGGTGAACACTACCAAAACTTAGTACGATGACAACCCTTACATCTTAGTAGTCATGGCAAAACAAATTGTGTATCTAGCTAACCCTAAAGCTGAGAAGGGTTCTTCCGACGATGGATCATAGGAACATGTATGTTATACCAGAACAAGACCGTACTAATGACGACATTGACAATGTTGCTGACCAACGTCTTAAATCTTTGATGGAAAGTGGTGCGGAAACACTCCAAGATACTAATCTTATCCAAGAACCATTTCAGATAGAATGAGTATCTTCAAACGAAATACTAATTCAGTCGATCACAATTGACCTCGGTAATATTCCACAATACGATGGTCTAGTGCGCATAAACGACGATGGTGACGTACCTATCGATGATGAGGAATGGGACACTGAAAATGATGATAGCGACAAAAGTGAAAGTTATTATAGTTCGGATGAAGATTAAGGCAATTTATTTGTAACTTTTTTTGTAAAACACATGAAATGGTTAATGCATTATATAGAGTGATGGAAAAAATGGTATGAATGATTCCATTTTATACGTGAATTACTTTGTAAATAAATTTGGTATGTTTGTATTTTGTAATAAATTGTAAACAAATAAAAAATTAAAAACCATTTTAAAACATAATTGCGTGACGCATAACAATTTTTTATCGCGCAAGCTAGGCATGGCAACTCCTGACACAACCCGATAACCCGACACAACAAGAAAAATATTAATTTTATAATTTTATAACCCTAAAAAATTACTATCATAATTATATATATTAATTTAACAATTTTATACCCCTAAAAACTATAATAATTATATATATGTATATATATATATATATATAATTTAATTTAAAAAATTGGTGACCATTGGATCTGCTTAAATATACATATCATTCAACTTCTTAAGTGTTATAAGTACAAAATAAATAAATTTAAATCTACTTAATATATATATTCACTTAGAAACAATTGCTTTAATTGACTCAAGAGCAGACCTGAATTGTATTCAAGAAGGACTAATTCCTACTAAGTATTTCATAAATCAACAGAAATACTTAGTGCTGCAAACCAGTCACCAATGCAATTAAAATATGAAATTCCAAAAGCCCATGTTTGTCAAAACAATGTTTGTTTCAAAACCCCATTTGTTTTAATCAAAAACAATTCAGACCCAGTTATTTTAGGACTTCCTTTCATAACTCTCCTATATCATTTTAAGATACACCATAATCGGATAACCACTAGGATGTTAGGACAAAAAATTACATTTGAGTTCTGCACAGAAACAGACCTCAAAAAATTAAGACAATTACAAAAAGATAGCATTTCAAAAACCATTAATTTACTTACCAATAAATCACAACAAATTAATTTCTTGAAAGTAGAAATTAATTATAAAAGAATTGAAGAACAATTAACAGATAAATCTTTGTTACAAAGTATTGACAATTTTCAAAAGAAACTTGTAAATGAAATTTGTTTTGATATTCCTAACGCCTTTTGGCACATAAAACAACACATTGTCAAACTTCCTTACAATAAGGATTTTGATGAAAAGAAAATACCCACCAAAGCTAGGCCAATTCAAATGAGTCAAGAAGTTATGGAATTCTTCAAAACAGAGATTCAGGAACTTCTAAATAAAGGAATAATTAAAAAAAAACAAATCACAATGGTCATGTCCTGCTTTCTATGTCCAAAAGAATGCAGAATTAGAAAGAGGAACCCTTAGATTGGTCATCAATTATAAACCTATTGATGAAGTCTTGGAATGGATACGATATCCAATTCCTAACAAAAGAGATTTGATTAAGAGACTAAGTCAAGCAGTAATTTTTTCAAAATTTGACATGAAGTCTAGATTTTGGCAAGCAAATTCAAATTCATGAGGATGATAAATACAAAATGGCATTTGTCACTCCTTTTGGTCATTATCAATGAAATGTAATGTCTTTCGATCTTAAGAATGCACCCAGTGAATTTCAAAATATTATGAATGAAATATTTAATCAATACAGGCATTTCTTAATTGTTTACATTGATGATGTTCTCATTTATTCTAAATCAATAGATGAGCATTGGAAACACCTGAATATGTTTGCTAGGATAATTAAGTCAAATGGATTAGTTGTCTCAACCACCAAAATTAAACTACTCCAAACCAAAGTTAGATTTTTAGGATACAATATCCACCAATCTACCATTCAACCAATAGATAGAGTCATCCAATTTGCAGACAAGTTTCCAGATGAAATCACTGACAAAACCCAATTACAGAGATTTCTAGGATCCTTAAATTACGTTGCAAAATTTTATCCCCATCTCAGACAACAATGCAAACCTTTATTTGATCGCCTCAAAGAAAATCCTTCACCTTGGTCTCATACTCATACTTCCATTGTCAAACAAATCAAATCTCATGTTAAGACTTTGCCCTGTCTTGGCATTCCAACTCTTAATTCATTCAAAATTGTTGAAATAGATGCCTCTAAAATTGGTTACGAAGGTATTCTCAAACAATCAATCTCATCCAGATCTCCTGCACAAATTGTTCATTTTCATTCAGAAGTAAGGAATCCAGCACAAAGTAATTATAGTACTATTATAAAAGAGATATTATCTGTTGTATTATGCATTAGCAAATTTCAAGATGATTTATTAAATCAAAAAATTTTAGTCAGAGTCGATTGCAAATCTACAAAACTTGTTTTTACAAAAAGATGTTCAAAATATTGCATCAAAACAGATTTTTGCACAATGGCAAACCATATTAAATATTTTTTATTTTGAAATTGAATATATTAAAGGCAGCCAAAATTGCACCATATTAAATATTTTTTATTTTGAAATTGAATATATTAAAGGCAGTCAAAATTGCATCCTGATTTCTTAACCAAAGAATTTTTGCTGGGGAAAAATGACAGACAAAAGAACTGGTCAAAGAAGGCTTCCAGCCATCCTACCACCACCAGTAAAACAAGAATCAAACCCAAATTCTACATCGGCCTTAGCCATTACGAACTGTTTTTCTCCATTAGGTTCCACAATAAAAAACCTCAGGCCAAACTACCAAACACCCCGTCCAAATTATCAAACAGCATTAGTCAGTCAATATGATCCATATTCAACTTCAACTTACCAATCCTCATCATCCCAATCAGCCAATTACACTAAAACATCACCATATGTCAAGAAAAACCCCAGTGAATATCTTTTCAGCATCCCTTTCAACATACCAAGAACAAGCACCAGAAAAAATAGCTAAAACAGTTTTTCCACCCAATTTTCATTATCAGCCTACCGAATCATATAAAACTCTCAAATATTACCGAGCCATTCTTCGTGAGAATGAATCCATTTCAATAAAACCGCTTTATAGTAAAACCCATAAAAACAAAATCCTTCACCATTCTTTTTACATTGGAAAGTTTTTAACTGAATCACCATTTATGTACTCTTATTTTGTCTAGAAGTCCTAATATTAAACTTTTTGTTGATTTTTCTTCAGACTGAAAGTCTGAATTGTGACTTGAGGAAGAACTATCGTGTCCTTCATCATTATTGTTGACAAGGGTCTGTGTTTGGATCCTACTGAGATGTGTACGAATTTCTAAGTTTCCTAATTTTAAAAACCTAATTTCATCTTTCATTTTATTAACTTCTCTTTGTAAATCTTTACTTGTAATTTCCTTCTTAGATTTATTGAATCTCTCCAAGGTTGTGCTAAGGCTAATTTTTTGGGAAACTTGGGGTTGACTGGTATTGGCTTCTTCTTGGGAGACTAATTTCTTAAGCTTTTGTAAGTAGAATGATTTCAATTCTAGATCATCTACTTTACTGATTAATTCGATAAGAAGATTTTCTTGTTCTCCTTGTTTATTGAGAACTGAAATCTTTTTACAACAAGTATCAATGCATCCTATTTTAATGTCGGGGGATGAAAGACTACTTGAAGAATTGTTGGAAGAAGACGAATTAGAACTTAAATCGTCTTCGGATTTACTATGGTATGTGTCCCTTCACCAAACAGAAGACTTTAGTCATTCATGGTTTATCAATTTTGGCAAGAGTTTCAGGTTGAATTCCCAGCATGGTTCCCAAAATGATGGTCAATTCATGGCCTAACAGCCAACCTTTTACAGAAGAACTTATGCAAGTCTTATCAGCTGGTTTCCAGAAGAAGTTTGACAGAAGCTGATTTAATTACAGGATTACACTTCTCCCATTATTCATGGCCAAGTACAAAGTCCCGTGGATTTTAAAATGGAATTATGAAGTTGAAACCGGTGAAGTCTACAGAGCAAGATCAGTCAAATGGTGGGATAAATTCAATCATTAGAAAATCATCAATCTGGTCATCTCAGAGTTTCCCATCACTTCAGTTCCAGCTATTCTAGCACAACTAACAATGGCATTGCCAACCATTCCGGAACAATCTTTACCAGACATTAGTTTGTCTTCATCCCTCAAAGAAACAACCAAGTCATCCAAATCAACAAGTTCAAAGAAAAGAAAAGTCATCCCAGCTCAAAGATTTAGCCAAACAGTAATGGCAAAAGCAGCTTTGCTCCATGACGAAGATTCAGACTCTGACGCTTCGGACACATCCTCACAACATCCGGCCAATTCAGCAAGTCAAAAATCTCAAGCAACATATTATCAGGATTCCCAAGATCCATTTGATCTTTGAATAATTCAAACATGTGAAGACACAGTAACTAGGCATGTGACCCCAATAAGAAACATGTCATTTCCAGCATCGAAAGCAGTAGCCATCATCCTAGATTCCAGAAAATTCACTATTCATCAACAGTAAAAGCAAGTCATCATTCTGCTTCCCAACAGGAGCCGCGTGATTCAACAGTCATTAGATTAAATCATCATCCTCCAGCTCAGAAGACAGTGAGATTCTCGGCCTCAATCATTCCATTCAATTATTTCATTCAATTATGTCTAGTTTATTAAAAGAAACCTCAGGTCTCATTCCAAAGAGAGCTAAAACTTCTGCGCATTCTCATCCTAGAGCAGAACCAATATTAAGCTTGTAATTTCCCAGTTCAAAATTGTAAACACTTTTAATTTTTTAAAGTGAAGGATGCCTGCCTACACTAATATCATTTTCATCAGTTATTTTCCCATTTGCCGACCCAATCGTTAGTAAATCGATTGTAAGTTTCTAAGTAAGTTTTCAATAAAACTTATTTTCAAATATATCTGCATCGCTACTTTAAATTCATTATTTTCATTATAAAGAATATTTTCATTGCAACTAATTTTGACTACATTCAAGCATGGACCAACATATTTCTTCACCAATCTTCTGACCTTAGTCACTCTTGGTTCATTACATTTGATAAAAGTTTCAGGTTAAACTTCCCATCTTGGTTTCCAAATTGGTGGTTAGCTCATGGCCCAACAATCAGCTTACTACCTGAAGATCTTATGAACATATTATCATCTGGTTTCCAGAAGCAATTTGATCGAAGCCGTTTTGACGACATAATTACTCTTCTTTCGTTATTTATGGCAAAATACAAGGTCCCTTGGATCTTTAAATGGAATTACGCAGTTGAAACAGGTCAAGTTTACAGAGCCCAGTGGGTTAAATGGTGGGACAAATTCGATTATGGAAAAATTATCAGTTTAGTCTCATCAGAATTTCCAATTGAACCTGTTCCAATGGTATCTCCACCAGCAACATCAACACAGGCATTACCAGAAATCCAAGAAAACACCCAATCTTTATCAGACATTAGTCATTCATCCTCTTTCAAAGGCAAACAACCCAAATCATCCAGGTCCTCCAAAACATCAAGTTCAAAGAAAAAAGGAAAATCCTCACAACTATTGAAAATGGCAAATAAGCTTATAGTAGAAGCAGCTTTGCTGTGCAGTGAAGATGAAGACTCAAGTTCAGATTCATCAGACGCTTCATCTTAACCAGCCAAGTGGGCAAATTACCAAGATACCCAAGACCCGTTTGATTTATGAAAATTCATATTTGTACTCATTTTTAAGTTTTTATCCATGTAAATCCTATAGTAGAAGCAATGTGATTTTCACAGAAATAGTAGTATCAGCAGTAGCAGCAATCATTCCGACAAGACACTATTCATAAATAGTAAAATCACTTTTTATTATCCATCCATCATTTCAGCCAACAGCATTGTGAATACACAGGAAAAGCATGATCATTCGCCAGCCTTTACAACTTTTGGCACATGCAAGCGACAGTTAGCAGCAGGATTCCCGGCCTCAATCATTGAACCTCTTCCTACAAAAGAAGAATTCATTTTCAATAGAAGATGACTCTAGTTGAACAAACAGATGAGACTCTATGCGAATTCTCTCAAGAACAGAAGTCATAATTCAGCTTCATCTCTCAACTAGCAAAATTATTAAACAATTGTATTTTACTTTATCAAGGATGCTTGCGAGCACCACTATTTTTCTCATCAATCGTCAGTAGATGAAATTGTAAGTCGGTTTCCGATTTGAAATAAAATTATTTTCAAATATCTATTTGCATCATTAATTTTAAATTCATTATTTTGACTATGAAGAATATTTTTATAACCACTGATTTTGAATGGCATAAAATTCTTAATTCCAGTCAATTCATTAAGTATCTCAAATTCAAGGTAAATACCGATCAATCTTTTGTTCTCTTATTCCTTACAGTTTATAACATCTGGTATAATATCTGCACCCCTAATGAACATAATGACTGTGGTCTTGATTGTTGTCCTCATAATTTCTACCATCATCAGTACATAAAACTTCCGCTCCCATTTGGTATCAGAGCCAAGTGAGTAGTAATTGCATTAGCATCTTTATAATCTACAAATTAGGTTCATTTTCGAACTTTCCATTTACAGTTATCTGTCGGTCCTCATAGTCGTTTGTTCAACTCCCAAACCAAAAAGTAAGGTGTGTTTCAAACTATAAGACCTATGAGAGGCATGAGCGAGGAAGGGGTTTAGCCAGCGCAAGAGGAAGGTGAATCAGTATAAGTTTTCTGTATTTTGTTTGTTTGATTTGTGAACTCTGTGAGTAGATTATTTAGATCTAATTCAATGGCCAGCACTAGCTCCAGGTCCAGTCTAAGCGTTATACCTGATATTGTTAATGAAGAACAAAAACTTGATTTTCAAACCGATGAAAGTGTTGACTTTGGAGATTGGAATATCCTAAGGTTTCAAGTAAAAATATTTACAAAAAGAAATGGTCAATAGCCTCATTTAGAAGTGAACATCATGTTAAGACAGTTGAAAGAGCTTATGCTCTTAGTAAAGAACATGAGACTTGTCAATTGTTTTCCCCTGAACAAATCAAATCCCATAGTAAATATGGTCATAACTATATTCATATAGGCTTAGTTCAAATAGCCGTAAAACCATTAATATGTAGAGGACTTAACACATCTATTCTATTATGTCTCTGAGATGCTAGATTCACTAACTTTAGTGATATTATACTTGGTATGATTGAGTCAAGCTTATACAATGGACCTATCCATTTTAATTGCTTTCCAGATCTTAACATAAGTCTTTCAGACCCCCATATGTTGAAAGCACATACATTAAACATTAAAACTTCAGGATATCAAGTCCTTGAAGGAACTCAGCCCTTGGCATTAATTTATAGAGTCTACTACAAAGTCACTGGCACAAATATGAACTTTCAGGCTTTAACCAAAAGTCCGAGAGATCATACACTTTTAATTCAAACCAACCAAGAAAATGCAAACATTAAAGTTCCAAGAACCATTAGGTGGTCAGATATCAGTTTACCTTCATATTGGTGTTTGATTAATGAAAGTCCGCCAGTAGCTATCCAAAATAGTCTAGTTAATTTAGACAACATAGAACAATACTTTGACGAGACTGTCAAAATTAATTTTGATCGTCCAGCCAGAAGGTCTTGTGAGTCAATCCACTCACATAAATCATTTGCTCCTAGCAGAAATTCTTTTTCTGGATCCATACCAACCGTTAGGATGGGTCAAGATCAAAAGTTAATCAATACTTTAGCTAATAGGAAACTAAAACCAATAGACACTAGTTCATCTGTTACTCAACAAGAATTAATCAATGATTTGATTAATATCAAATTAAAATCGGTAGAAACAACCTCTCAGCTTACACACCCAGTCTATCAACCTCAAACCCAAGATCAAGGAGGACATACTTCTCCTACAGAATCTGATTTTGACGCAGGTAATGTTCATAATCAACTTTTAGTTTTAAATAAACCATTTCAAAAGAACCGTAAAAAGCTCAATGCTGCTATTGAAGCTGAAGAAAACATTCCACGTAGGAATATTTTCTGAAATAAATACACTCAAGAAGAAAAATTAGAAATTTATAAAAAAAAATGGAATGAATTTATGCAAACTCACATATTTGAAGTATTTTTCTTCGATTATGTTGAAAAGTACTATGAGTCTGATAAAAAACTTGAGGTAATAACTAAAGAAAATTGGCTCAAAGAAGACAAGACTATTGTCTCTTCTAGCCATCCACCACAAGAAACTATTCTCATCACAACTGCTAATAAGCAGATTCCAGCAACTCCTTTTAAAATCCCGAAAGAATATGCAGGAACCAAACCTATCATTGAACAAAACAATTTTACTAATCAAAGTCTCCATACAATTGGAAAACAATTAGATAAAATTGAAACTAAAATTGATAAACTTTCTCAACCAAATTCCACAATCAGGGAAAAACCCTTGGTTAATTTCCCAGAATCCTCTTCAAAGGTAGTAGCCTTGAAATCATCCTCAACTTCCACAAGCCAAAAAATTGATCAGTTATTACTTGAATTAAAGAAAGAAAAAACAGTCCAAACCATAAACTTCAACATATCTCTATGGTTGTTAATAATTATCTTACCAATCATAATCTCAGTCAACCCCAAGTTGTCGACCTTTTGGTCACTGGATTTACTGGAATGTTGATAAGCTCATATTTATATATATTTTACATCAGATTCACTTGTCTTTTCTTAGTTAGTTCCTTATATTTTTGAGCTATTTACATTGTTTTTGTGTTTTCTAGGATTTGTCAAGCAAAGAAAAGAAAAATAGAACAAGTTGGATATTAAGTAACAAATTCATCAAAACTGCCTGTGCAGATTAGCTGACTTTGTAAGCAAGTTGCAAACAGCTCAGAATGAATTAGAGAATGAGCCTTATATTCTTGGAAAGCTACGGATGTTTATTTTCTGGAGCATTTCGCGGATTGTTAATATCATTTTGCTAGAAGAAGTTATGGCCGTCTTAACACTGAAAGGTTTCCAAGACGCTGGGCAGTTTGTAACTGCAATGAAAGCAATAAACCCAATAAAACTGATGCAGCCAAGAACAAGCTAGCTGATACCTATTCAAATATCAGAGGAAATGAAATAAAGATGAGGATTAAGTGGAGGATTAAATGACATAAAGGTTATGGCAGGTGAAATACTAAAAGGCTAGCAAGGAGTTAAAATTGTATTTCCATTTCCTCTCTTTTATGACAATAAAGTGGCTATTAAGTTTGGCGAGTGATGAAAAAAAAGGTGGAAAAGCAAGCATAACAACAGAGGCTGCAGGTTGCAGCAGAAAAAAAAAGATATATAGAAAGGGGAAAGAGTCTGCAGGTGGGAGCGTAAAAAAAAAAAGAAAAAAGGGAGAAAAAAATAGAAAAGAAAGAGGACAAGGCAGCTGCGTCGGGGAAGGAAGGAAAGGAATGAGG
>VIEB01002175.1:0-19158 GCA_006547085.1 Malus baccata | reverse complement strand
CCTTGTTCTTAAAGCGTAGTTAAGCATGACTCAAGATGAATTCCTTTTGATCATGGTATTGCAGAAAACAAGTGTGGGGAAGGATTCTTGATATGGGTGTGTGCCAAAGTTCATATTGAGGCACGGCAAAGAAAGAAAAAAATATAAAAAAAAAAAATTCGTGCAAAATAGAAAAAAAAAAAGAAAAAGTTGTGAAAAGTATGAAAAGGAGTTGGAAGAGCATAAAAATGAGCTCTCAGTTGTTGATTGTTGAAGAAAGGGTCCAAAACATTGAATTTGATCCTAAGTATGCATGCGTATTCCCCTTTGTGTTTAAAGTTGTTTTCTGCACTCTAAAGTGAATTCTAAGGGTCAATTTCATTGCTTTGCTTACTATTGTTTTAAGAACGTTTGTTTATCCTATCCTTTCATTGTTAGCCAACACCCCAAGCCCCGTTACAACATTTGACTTCAATCTTGAGTGTTATGTGTTTCAATTTGTGGAGTTTAAAATTGGTATGAGCATATGGTGTCACTGGTTCTCGCATCTAAGTAATAGCATTCCATTCATGAGATCATATCTAAACATGCTTCTTAACTCTAGAAATTGCGTTCTTTGTGATACATATATGTGAGCATTCGTTTTCATATTTACATCAATCTTCTCACATATAACTAGTATAGGGTGTGTAGTCAGAAAATCTGTGTGAAAAGTGAGTGTATATCTTGTAAGGAATTGAGGGAATTATCTAAGGCATGTTATTACATTCAAAGCATTGTTTTAATTGATTACTTGTGAACTAGTAAGTTGTGGCTTTAATTAAGTATGTGCTTATGTGTAAAGATGACTCAAATTTGTGAGGATAACAATCTTTAATACGTCATGTGCATTGAAAATCCCTGAGGCAAACGTTGGAAGGTTTAGGTTTTGTTTTGGTTAGTTTGTTTCGTTTTGTTTTCTTTCTTTTGTTTGTTTTGCTCGAGGACTAGCAAAAGCTAAGTGTGGGGGAATTTGATAGGAGCATATTTATGCGACTTAGTGGGCTTGTTCTCATGCATTTATGTTGTTTTTCTTGAGTTATTTCAATGTTTAAAGTCAGTTTCGTGCCGTTTCAGGTTTTAGAGACAAAGTATGCAAAGAAGTGCGAAATGGAGCATTTTAGAGCAAAATTGAGCTGGAATGAAGTGTATGCTAATGGAGCACAAGGAATGGACGAGTTTGAAGGTCAAATGAGCTTAAGAAATGAAGAAATGAAAGTGAAGAACAAAGAATTCAGATTTAGAAACTAAAGTTTCTAAAGTTGAAAGTTTCTATTATTGGAGGTTTCCATTTTCGAGAGTTTCTATTCTTGGCTTTGGACTTTTAGATGACCTAAACCCTAATTCCTTGTGGACCCTAGCCCTAGCCGAACCTAGGCCTCTAGAATATCTGATTTCCTTGCCTTGCAAGGCATTCTAGAAGGCCCATCTCTAAACCCTAACCCTAGCCGCACCTTAGGCCTTATTCCCACTAAAAATCTGATTGTTTTAACCTAATTTCTGGTGGATTTGGGCTTCTAGAAACTCTAATCTGATTACACTAGGGTTTTGGATGCCTATATATACTCATTATAACCCCTAGATCAGAGAATCATCTCCCATACACAATCATTCACGCCAGAAATCTGCCCTTGATTTCTGCCGCACCTTCCCATCACCAAAGTCCCAAAATTCTGCCCAAAATCATCCCTAGCCGTACCCCCATCAACCCTAAACCTTCCCATACCATTCCCCATCCATTCTACACCACAAATAACCCCAAAAACCTGTTCTAAAGTTCTCTGCCGCAGCAAGGAGGAAGGAGAATTCGTTGATGAGCTTGCTGCCAAGTTGGAGCGTTCTAGGTGTTTTCTTTCTTTGGATTTTAATTTCTAAATTTATGTATCTTTGCTTTGCGAGTATGAGGAACTAAACCCCCTAGGGTATAAGTTTGTTTCACCTAATCGTTATGAATTTATATTCGCAAGTAGTAAAGGTCGCTAGTCACGATCGTGTTAAGTAGATTCCTGGCAAGAGTATCATGCTTTTCATAGTTACGAATGCTTTGTCGATGCTTATGATTTCCAAAGAACGTAATGATTCTAACTTGTATCTTTATCATGCTGTTCATATAGAGAACTTGTTAGGAATAATTTGTTTGCGATGCATATTCATCCAATTCAATGATTCTAGGGAAATCTGAAGGTTAATTTAAGCGGACCTAATTAACTTGGAGTGTCGAGATTCATAACTTATTAATTTGATAACTGGAAATCGATTTAGGTTGCATATATTTCATGTGTGGAGAAGAACCCCTTAGCTAGTCCATCATCCATTGATTCATTACAATTTTATTTTACAATCTGTTTTTGTTTTACAATCTGCCCTATTTTCCACTCTGTTTTCTTTATTTTAATTTTCGTCAAAACAAAATCCCCCTTTATTTTAGAGTCCTAGATTAGTTAGAAAGTGTGTTAGTTTATGTTTTCTAGTGTTTTGAGTCAAGTTATAACATAAATTCGTCCCAATTTGTGTTAGTACTCAAAACTGCCCAGATTGTGCTTCTAAGGCAGTTTTGAGTGTTTATTTGCTGTTTTGGTTCCTTTGCTTTGTTTTGGTGTTTTAACTTTTAATTTTACATTCTTTGAGTCTAATCTAGTATTCTAAACTTTGTTTTTACGTTTCAATTCATTTTTTCAAGTGATTAGTACCCCTAGTTAATCCCCGGTTAGAACGATCCCTACTTACATCGTTACTACAATTGTCACAAATAGGGTTTAATTTGTGTGTTAACATAATTTTCACACCACACATTCATTCCTCCATACAAACAAACCTTCAAACACTTATTAACACCTTGTGCCGTAGCAAAGGAAGGGAAGGAAAGTGCTTGGACGTGCTTGCTATCCGACTTGGATTGTTGGAGCGTTTAGGTGTTTTCTTTCTTTTGTTTTCAATGTCTAAATTTGTTTATCTTTGCTTTGTAAGTATGAGGAACTAAACCACCCTTAGCTAGGGGGGAATTCGAAACCATGTTTATGCTTGCAATATGATTTGATTACCTTCAGTTGTGTTTTCATAAGTTGTGAATTCAATTTGTTTAACTGCTTGATTGATAACTTATTCGTGTTTGTTTATTAAGATTGCACACTTAGTTTGCATGCATGAATATGATGCTAGAGTATAAGGGAGTTTCACCTAATAGTTACAAACTTATATTCACAAGTAGTGGAGGTCGCTTATAAACGATCACGTTAAATGAATTCTTGGCAGGAGTTTCATGCTCATCATAGTAACGAATGCCTTGTCAATACTTATAGTTTTCATAATGCTTAATGATCTTTAATTGTATCTTTATTGTGCTGTTCACGTAAAGAACTTTTGAAGAATGCTTGAATTGTTGTATGCGATTTCCCATCCAATTCAATAACTTAAGGAGAACTTGAAGGTTAATTTAAGCGGACTTAATTAACCTGGGGTGTTGAGTTTCATGATTTATCGAAAGAACAACTGAAAATTGGTTTATGTGCAAGTATGTCATGTGTAGAGAAGAACCCTCTAGCTAGCCCATCATCCATAGTTTACCCAAATTCGTCCAAAATCTGTTTTAGTTTACAATCTATTTGTTTTGTTTTCACATTCGTCAAAATCAAATCCCCCTTTACTTAAAATGTTTTATTAGTCAAAATCAGTTTTGATTTGTGTTTTTAAGTGTCTTGAGTCAAGTTAGAACCTAATTTCGTCCAAAATCATCCCTAGAGTCAGTTTAGAGTCTAATGCATTGTTTTAAGCTGTTTTGAGTCTTTTAAACTAGTTTTGAGTCTTTTTAGTTTGTATTGCATCTTTTGAGTCTAGTTTGGTGTTTTAAACTTAATTTTACATTTTTAAGTCAATTTCAAGTGTTTTAGCCATCCCTCCTAATCCCCGGCCTAGAACGATCCCTACTTACATTCTTTACTACAATTGACAACAAGAGGGTTTAATTTGTGTGTTAAGTTATTTTCGCATCATTTACAAATTCACATGTAATCACAAAGAAAAAAAGAAGAAGTTTTTGTAACATGCTTGAAGGAAGAAACTCAAACAAATGCTACAACCCTGAGAGACTTGAGCCTAAACTTCGTTTGGAGAGTTATTAATCTGTGATTTCTTGTTTTCTAAAGTCGTTGCATGATCTCATTGTTTCTTTGCTTGGTTGCTACTTAGAATGCGTTTTCATCATTATAGTTCCAAATATAAAAACTCATGCTCGTTTCATTCAAAGCTTAAAATTGAGTGCATAACACATAACGAGATGAAGTTGTTTAGTAGTTACCACCAGAGCAAAAAAACCTTCATCCCATGCATTTGTTTTGTAGGTTTAACCCCTTTGAGCCTTGTTTAGCCTATTTTCTTTGTTCCACATTATCCCTACCTAGCCTAGAATAGGACTGTTGATGCGTAAAATAACTAAACACACAAATTAAGCCCTCTTTTTATCAATTGTAGCAAAGTATGTAAGTAGGGATCGTTCTAAACCGGGGATTAGGAGGGATTGCTAAACACTTGAAAACTGACTTAAAAACGTAAAAACAAAGTTTAAAACACTAAACTAGACTCAAAGAATGCAAAACTAAAATTCAAAACACTAAAACAAACCAAAAGACTCAAAACTGCCCTAAAAACACTTTCTGAGCAGTTTTGAACTCTAACACAAATCTGAACAAAATTGGGTTATAACTTGTATCAAAACACTTAAAAACACAAACTAAAACACTTTCTAACTAATCTAGGACTTCAAAATAAAGGGGAGATTTGATAGGAGCATATTTATGCGCCTTAGTTAGCTAGTTCTTATGCATTTCCATGGTGTTTTCTTAGTTAAAGTAGTCTTTTAAGCTAGTTTTATGTGTTTTCAGGTTTTAAGGCCAAAGGATGCAAGAAGATGCATTTTGGAGCTTTTTGGAGCAAAATGGAGCTTGGAATGCATGTCACATATTTGGAGCCAAGGTTTGGACGAATTTGAAGACTTGAAGATGATGATTCCTACTTGAACAAGGTTTCCTAGTTGAAGTAGGAAAGTGCTTACATGAAGGAGGAGTCCTAATCGACGAAGGATTCCTAATCAACGAAGGATTCCTAATCAACGAAGGATTCCTAATTGAAGATGGATTCCTAATCACATGAGGATTCCTAGAAGAACAAGGATTCCTACTCCAACAAGGATTCCTACTTGAAATAGGATAGTTAAGCCAAAGTTTCCTACTTTGGTTTGATTTTTCCTAAATGTCCCTAAAAGTTCCAGCAATTATGAAGACTTCCTAAGCATTCTAGGACATCAAATACACATTTCTTGCACCTTTTAAACCCTAGCCGAATTTCCCTTGCTATTTCCTTTAAGTTTCTGATCTTATTTCCTGATTCTAGGCTTTAAAACACTTTCCTTTTGTGTTTTAGACCCTAGCCGAATTTCCCTTGCTATTTCCTTTAAGTTTCTGATTTTATTTCCTAATTCTAGAATACTTAGACTTAATTTCTGATTTCCTAATCAACCTAGGGTTTTAATTTATGTTTTCCTTTAAAAAAACCTCCTTGTTGCAGCCACAAAACAATCCATTCACATCCAAACAACTCCATTCAGTCCCATTCACGCCAGAAACATCACCACCATCTCTGCCGCACCTATCCTTCACCATTCACCATATTTTCTGACCCAAAACCATCCTAGCCGCGCCATACACCCATCCTAGACACTTTTCCACCATTCTACACCATCCATAACCCCCAAAAACCATCACAAAACCTGGTGCCGCAACCAAGGAAGAGGAGGAAGGTTCTTAGACGTACCTGCTGTGCAATTGGGATCGCTGGCACGTTTAGGTCTTTTCTTTCTTTTATTTTCAATATATAAACTCTTTATTCTTTGTGTTGCGATCATGAGGAACTAAACCCCTCTTAGTTAGGCGGTGATTCGAAACCATGTACATGCTTGCAATATGATTTGATTACATTCAGTTGTTATTTCATAAGTTGTGGATTCAATTCGTTCATCTACTTGATTGATAACTTATTTGTGTATGTTGATTGAGAGTGCACGCTTAGTTTTCATGCATGAATATGATGCTAGATTATGAGGGAGTTTCACCTAATAGTTACAATCTTATAATCACAAGTAGTAAAGGTCCCTTGAAAACGATCGCGTTGAATGAATTCTTGGCATAAATTTCATGCAATTCATAGTAACAAGTGCTTCGTCAATGCTTATGTTTTTCATAGAACTTAATGATTCTTGCTTGTATCTCTATTATGCAATTCATGTAAGGGACTTGTAGGGAATGTTTTGGGTTGTCGTATGCAATCATCCAACTCAATAACTTGTGGAAAAACTGAGGGTTAATTAGTGCAATTCACGGTTAATTTGGGGCGTTGAGTATTCATAGTTTATCGAAAAGCAACTGGAAATCGTTTTGTATGCAAGTGTGACATGTGTGGAGAAGAACCTCCTAACTAGCCTTTTATCCATCCTTTTCATCCAAAAACGTTTTACAATCTGTTTTGTTTTAAAGTTTCTGTTTTGTTTTCAATTTTCGTCCAAAACAAATCCCTCTTTATTTTTAAGTCTTAGATTAGTTAGAAAGTGTTTTGATTTGTGTTTCTAAGTGTTTTGATTCAAGTTTTCATCCAATTTCGTCCAAGTTCTTGTTAGGTTCTCAAAACTGCCCAGAAAGTGGTTTTTAGGCAGTTTTGAGTCATTAGGTTGCTGTTTTGAGTTTTATGTTTGTTTAAGTGTTTTAAACTTTAGTTTTGCATTCTTTGAGTCTAGTTTAGTGTTTTAAACTTTGTTTCTGAGTTTCTAAGTTAGTTTCCAAGTGTTTAGCAATCCCTCCTAATCCCCGGTTTAGAACGATCCCTACTTACATCTTTACTACAATTTGACAAAAGAGGGTTTAATTTGTGTGTTTAGTTATTTTATGCATCAAGATTGGTTTTGACGAAATTGAAAACAAAACACAAACTTTGTAATTAAAACAGATTGTAAAACGAATTGTCAGTTTAAATGGATGATGGATTAGTTAGAGGCTCTTTCTCCACACATGACATATATTCAAACGACTCGATTTCCAATTATTCCTTCATAGAACTTTGAACGACATTGCCCCAAATTAGCCGTGACATCACTAGCTAACTTTCAATTTTTCCTTGTATTATTGGATTGGATGGCATCATTCGACAAACCAAAGCATTCTTCAAAGGTCCCCTACATGACATCATAATAGAGATACAATCAAAGATCATTACGTTCAATGAAAACCATAAGCAATAACAAAGCACTTGCAACTATGACATCATGTCACTCATGCTAGAAATTGAACTTAACACGATTGTGACTAGCAACCTTCACTACATATGAATATAAGTTTGCAACGATTATGTGAAACATCCTTATACTCTAGCATCATATATATGCATGCCAATTAAGTGTCGACCCCTAATTAACAAACACAAATAAGTTATTAATCAAATAGTTAAGCCAATTGCATTCACAATTCAAGAATTCATAATTGGAATTTATCAAATCAAATTGCAAACATAGTCATGGCTTTGAAATCACCCCTAACCAATAGGGGTTCAACCACTCATGTTTATAGCAAAACGAAGGGGAAGAAATTACAAAATGAAATCATAAAACGAATTACACCTAGAATGCACCAACAATGAAGCTTGAACATCCAGGGGTCCTTCCTTCTTCCTTCTTGCTACGGCACGCAAGTGGTTTGGTGATGAGTTTTGGGGGTTATGGATGATGTAGAAAGGTGGAATAGTGTTTAGGATGGATGTATGGTGCGGCTAGGAGTGTTTGGGGTTAGAAATTATGGAGATTGGTGAAGGATGGGTGAGGCAAAGGGAGGTGGGATGGTTTCTGCGTGAATGGGAATGAATGGTCCTCCTGTGGCTGCAAAAGAGATGCTTATTTAAAGGATTTCAGGAATTAAAACCCTAGGCTATTTAGGTAATCAGAAATTAAGTCTAAGGCTTCTAGAAATAGGAAACAAAATCAGAAAATTAATGGAAAAGGGCAAGGGATATGCGGCACAGCCTGAAAACACATTAGGAATGTGTTTTAATGCATAGAATCAGGAAACAACCCTCTCCCTTGCACGACAAGGAAGAGGAATGGGCAAGGTGTGTGCGGCAAGGACTTTAAGAAGGTCTAAGTGTCCTAAAACTGATGGGAGATGGCTTCCTTACACAGCAAGGAGATGGGAAATTGGGAAAGGTGCTGCAAAGGTCCCTAAGAGTTCTAGGGCCTTTGTTTTGTGTCCTCAAGTGCATATGAAGTCCTCAAAGTGTATGGAACATAAGTACTTTTAGAATTAGGAAAGGTCAAACCAAAATAGGAAACATTGGCTTAACTTTCCCACTTCAAGTAGAAATCCTTGTTGGAGTAGGAATCCTTCGTTGATTAGGAAACCTAATTTCTTCAAGTCTTCAATTCATCCATTCCTTTTGCTCCAAAAGGCTCCAAATTACATCATTTTGCACATTTTGACCTTATAATCTAAAAACACACAAAAGTGACTTTAAACACTAAAATAACTAAAGAAACACAACGTAAAAGCACGAGAACAAGCCAATTAAGTCACATAAATATGCTCCTATCACATAACGAAAATGCATAAGAACTAGCTAACTAAGGTGCATAAATATGCTACTATCAACCACCTCCTTGGATCACTGTGTCAAAGAAGTTAGTTCTTGAAGAATTTGATCAAAATCTAAAGATAAAAACCTAAAGTTGGTTGGAATTGTTGCGGGGCAAGCTGTGGTGGCTGCATAGGCTTTGTATAGAACTCCTCATATGGCTGCCAATATTCTCCTTGTTGAGCCTCCTTGGTTTGATTTTGGGAGCCCTGCACCAAAGAAATTAATTCATCAAAAATTTGATTATAATCTATTAACGAACCTGAGTTTGATTGGGCATATTGTATAGGTGGCTGTGTAGGTCTTGAATAGAACTCCTCATATGGCTGTCAATATCCTTCGTCTTGAGCTTGTTGAGATTCCCACCACATAGAAGTTGAATGATCACTCCAATCTCTTTGTGGACATTGATTGGTTTGATATCCTTGCCTATAAGACGTACCAAATGTAGGGACACTTTGCACTGTGGTCCTTTCGGCATACTATGACAATTGAGAGGTAAGATTTGCCAATTGAGCTTGAACATTAGAAAAATCCATGTCTAGTACCTGAAATCAAGGAAAACAAAACAAAACAAAATCAGAAAAAATAAAAGACACGAAAAGAAAAAGGGAAACAACGGGGGATTAGCAAAGTTGCTAATCCTCGAAACGGAGCCAAAATTTGTTGCGAAATAAATAAGCACTCAAATTAAACTCTCTTGTTGTCAAATTGTAGTATAAATGTGATGTGAAAATTATGTTGACACACAAATTAACCCTCTTTTTATCAATTGTAGTAAGTATGTAAGTAGGGATCATTCTAGGCCGGGGATTAGGAGGGATTGCAAAATCACTTGAAAACTGACTCAAATACGTAAAAACAAGTTTAAAACACTAAACTAGCCTCAAAGAATGCAAAACTAAACTTTAAAACACCAAAACAAACCAAAAGACTCAAAACAGCCCAAAAACACTCAAAACTGCCTTAAACCCACAATCTGGGCAGTTTTGAACACTAGACACAAACTTGAACGAAAATTGGTTTTAACTTGACCTAAGACACTTAAAAACACAAACTAAAGTGATTTCTAACTACTATGGCTCAACTAAGTAAAGGGGGATTGATTTTGGACGAATTTAACTTTTAAAACAAGAACTTTGAAAACAAACTTTGACAAAAACGTTTTTTAGGTAAATTAAGATGGTGAAAGGCTAGTTAGAAGGTTCCTTCTCCACACATGAAACTGATAGGAGCATATTTATGCGACTTAGTTAGCTTGTTTTCTTGCACTTTTATAGTTAGTTTGTGGTTATTATAGTGTTTTAAGCAATATTCGTGTGTTTGTAGGTACAAATGACAAAGTATGCAAAAAGGTGCAATTTGGAGCCTTTTGGAGCAGTTTTGAGCATAAAATGGATATCACATGGTTGGAGTCAAATGGATGGACGAAATTGAAGATCAAAGGAGGCAATAAATGAAGGCAAGAAATGAAGAAATGAACATGAAGAACAAAGAGTTCAGAATTGGAAACCAAAGTTTCTAAAGTTGGAAGTTGCTATTCTTGGAGGTTTCCATTCTTGAAAGTTTCTATTCTTGAATTGGAAGTTTCCTAATCCTTTTTCAGCTTTGTTCTAAGCCCTTGCCGCACCTCTCAAGCCTCTTCTCTCTTGGATTCTGATTTGTTAGGCCCTTTTCCTTGTGGATTTGGGTTCTACAAATCCTTTTTAGAAACTAAGTGGGCCAAAACCCTTTTCTTTGTTGATTTAAACCCTAAACCGAATTTGTAGGCCCTAAGCCTTAAAATCTGCTAAGTTTAAACCCTAATCTATCTCCCCTAGGGTTGTGCCGCACCTAACACTTCTAGAAGCCTAAAAATCTGCACAAACCCTAATTATTTTCTCCCTTGGATGGGCCAAGCCTTTTATCTCCAAAACCCTAACCTATTCCCAACAGATTTTGTGGAAACCCTAGCCCTATAAATAGATGTTTTAAAGACTAAATTCGTGACCACCCTTCACACCATTCAAAAACACCTTTCCGCAACCCTAATCACCATTCTACATCACAAAACATCATCCTAAATCCATATACATCTCTTTTCTTCCTTGCCGCAGCCTTCCATCTCCAAATCCCCAACTTTCTGCCCTAAATTCATCACAGCCGCACCTTTCCACCACCATCACCACCTCTTGCGGGTTGAGGGTCGACACTTAATTTGCATGCCTAAACTTGATGCTAGAATATAAGGGAATTTCACCTAATCGTTATGAACTTATATTCATGAGTAGTAAAGATCGCTAGTCACGATTGTGTTTAAGTAAACCCTAGGTTGGATTAACATGCGTATTCCATAGTTATGAATGCCTAGTCGATGTTTATGATTTCCGTTGAACTTAATGATCTTTGTTGAATGTCTCTATCATGCGTATTCCATAGTTAGGGACTTTGATGAGGAATAATTTGGTTGTAATGCGTATCCCATTCAATCCAATGAATCTAGGGAAATCTGAAAGTTAATTTAAGCGAATCTAATTAACTTGGAGCATTGTCATTCATTGTTTGTTGAAGTCATAACTGGGAATCAAATTATATGCATATGTTCATGTGTGGATAAGGAACCCTCTAACTAAGCTTCTCATCATTCTATTTCATCACAATCTGTTTTGTTTGAAGTTGTTTACAAGTTTCTGTTTTAATTTCAATTTCGTAAGAATCAATCCCCCATTTATTTTAAAGTGTTAGATTAGTTAGAAATTGATTTAGTTTGTGTTTTTAAGTGTCTCGAGTCAAATTTTAGTCCAATTTCGTCCAAATTAGTGTTAGGTACTCAAAACTGCCCAGAAAGTGGTTTTAAGGCAGTTTTGAGTCTTTTAGTTGCTGTTTTGAGTTTTTGGTTGATTTAAGTGTTTTAAACTCTAGTTTTGCATTAATTGAGTCTAGTTTAGTGTTCTACATTATGTTTTTATGATCTTGAGTCAGTTTCACATTGATTAGCATCCCTAGTTAATCCCCGGTTTAGAACGATCCCTATTTGCTCATATACTACAATTGTCATCAATAGGGTTTAATTTGTGTGTCAACATAATTTTCACATCAGAAACATATGCATATGACCCGATTTCCAATTACTCTTTCAACAAACCATGAATGACAATGCCCTAAATTAACTAGATCGACCAATTAATTCTCAGATTTCCCTAGATTCATTGAATTGAATGGGATACGCATTACAACCAAACTATTCTTATCAAGGACCCTAACTATGGAATACGCATGATAGAGACACATATCAAAGATCATTAAGTTCAATGGAAATCATAAGCATTGACGAGGCATTCATAACTATGGGATACACATGTTACTCTTGCCTATGATTTACTTAACACAATCGTGACTAGCGACTTTTACTACTTATGAATATAAGTTAATAACGATTAGGTGAAATTCCCTTATACTCTAGCATCAAATTCATGCATGCAAACTAAGTGTCGACCCTCAATCAACATACATAAACATGTTATCAATCAAATAGATAAGTAAACCACATTCACGATTCATGAAATCATAATTGGAAGAAATCAAGTCATATAAAACATATGATCATGGCTTTGAATTCCCCTCTAACTATAAAGAAATTAGTTCCTCATGTTCGCAAATAAACAAAGATAAATAAATATAAACATTGACATAAAGAGGTATGATTGGTGAATGGTGTAGTGAAAATATGGTAGAGGGTGGTGAATGAAAGGGTGCGGCAATAGGTTGTATATATAGGCTGAAAATCCCATCTCCTAGGTAGCAAAGGACAAGGTTTTAAAGGCCTAAGTTGCATAGGAAAATAAAACACAATCCTTGAAGGAAAACAAGTCAAAAACCTAAAAGGAATGGGAGATAACATGCAGCACAAAGAGTGGAAGGGATAAGGCTTCTAGAAATCTGAAATTCCAAGGGAAAGAAGGTCTAAGGTGCGGCAAATAGCTAAGGTTCTAGAAGATAATGCAAGGCAGATTTTTAGGCTTCTAGAAAGGTTCTTAGGCTCCATCTTTGTAGGACAAGATTAGGTCTTCTAGAAATCCCATTTTAAGCATCCTAACCTAGTTAGAAACCTTCCTAAATGGCTGGAATGTGGATAATTTAGGATTAGGATAACATAGGATAGGATAAGGTTTGTTTGGATAAGATAAGCTAAGATAAGGTTATGGATGAGGTTTTGGATAAGATTCCTTATCTTGAGCTGATTCTTTGGCTTTAATTCTTCTTCTTCATGTAGGAATACTTGCTTGAGTAGGAAACTTCATTCGTCTAGGAATCCATCTTCAATTAGGACTCCTACATTGATTAGGAATCCTTCTTCATTTAGGAATCCTTCATGTAAGCCATTTCCTACTTCAACTTGGAATCTTTGTATCGTTAATTCTTCAACTTTGAAACGCCTTCCTAGCTTCATCAATCCCTCAAATTCGTCCATCCCTTGTGCTTCATGTGCATGAACTCCATTTTAGCCCAATTTTGCTCCAAAATGCTCCAAATTGCATCCTTTTGCTCACTTTGTCTCTAAAACCTGAAAACACATGAAAACAACTTAAAAGACTAACTTAACTAAGAAAACACAACATAAATGCATAAGAACTAACTAACTAAGGCGCATAAATATGCTCCTATCAAATTCCCCCACACTTAGCTTTTGCTAGTCCTCGAGCAAAACAACGAAACAAAACATAACCTAAACCTTCCAATAATCGCCTTAGGGATTTCCAATGGTACATGACACGCCATAGATTACTACTCACATAAATTTTAGCCATTCATACTCTCGAGTGTTGGAAGTATGCCCACAAAGCCACTCATTTGATGTAATAGCTTTTTGGAATACTTAATGTATTAAACTTTTATATGTTTAATAAAGGGTTGTTAATCACTATTTATTGTATCATGTGTTTAAGCAATAAGAGAATCCAAGGAATGTATTTGTGCTAAGAGATAAGTGATCTAAGTGAGTTAGATTATCGAGACCTTTCTCTTATGTTCATTCCTAAAACGTTCCTAGCCATAGGATTGGTAATTGGGCATTGACAATCCGCTAAGGCTAGTATGTGTTATGTTGACTCAATCGTGAGTATAACTAGTCTCAAGTCATTTGGTGTTGGACACTAAGACAAACACATAGGTGCTCGAAAGAGTACTCGAGTACACTGAACTACGATCAAAAGAGAGTTCGAACATACATGTCATGTATGAACTCTAAGGTTGCAATATGCAAAGTAGTCCTTTGACCTGAGGCATCATAGATGTCTAATGGTTAGGTCCTTGATCTTTGATCATGTCAACGACATTCCTTTGGAGTGTCCACGGCATTGTTGGGGTCAAGCTATCTAGTCATGTAGGCATATGAATGCACAACAAGGGATCTCTAACCTTCCATGGTGGAGGGAGAATACTCTATGATATGATTCTAAAGTCTTTGGCCAAAGCAAATGAATATGACTTAGGAAGTTTGTTCCAAATCATATTCAAGGGAATCATATAGGAAAGTATCACATTGGATAGTAGACATGAAACAAACTATCACTTAAACAATGTGATTAAGAGTATTGTATTAGAGAAGGACCGTATTGCATTGTAGTTGTAACTGGATAGGTTCTCCAACCAATTCTACTTAGCTTGGGTAACCATGATATGCTGCTAGGCGTCACTCATGGTTTGTGGAAGCCCTAATGGTTAGCAAACACTAATCAACAAAAAGGAAGAATTGAAATGTGATTTCAATTCACAATCGATCGTTAAGAGTAACATCGCCCACTGCCTCGCTAATTAGAACCTAATGGATCGTACACCGAGTAAGGATGTATGTGAAGAAATTATATGAAATGGATAAGCAATTAAATGGTTTAATTGAAGAATGGTCAAGATTAATTAATTAGTTAATTAATTATACGAAAGGTTCGTATTGGGCTTATATGTTGGTTTTGGGTTTCGGGGCCCAAAAGCGTTTTGGTCCACAAGGCCCATTATGTTTAATTTGTATGACAACTAAAACAAAATGGGCAAATTAGCCCAATAACAAAGGATGGCCGGCCATTAGGGTGGATGGGCAAAGTTTGTTTAATTACAAGTTTGCCACTCACCAAAGAAAAGGTTATAAAAACAACTTTATAGCTATTTTCTCATTAGGGTTTTTCTTGTTGAAATTGGGTGAAACATTTTCTCCATTTTCTTCTAAGGAGGCCGGCCACTAAAGGAGGGGAAATCTAGCAATCTCTTCTTCCTTTAGTCACCCATTTCATCTTCACAATATACAACCTTGGTGAAGAGACTTAGAGACATCAAGCTTTTGATGTTTTGGAGAACAAATCCTTATTTCCTCAAATTTTCAAAGGAGCACTAAAGGGAGGAAAACACAAGGTGGATTCAAGGAGCTTGGAGGTGACTTGAAGGCCCTCCACTTGGGTGAATCCCTTGTGTAATCAAGGATGAGCTTCAAGGGTAAAGAATCACTAAATTCTTCTTTCTCTTTAATGTTGTTAAAGAGTTTATTTTGGTTCACCATATACTAGGCTTTGAAAGTCATGGGTTTTATGAATTGTTTTTGGATGCATGCCTACTTTAAAAGTGTTAATAGCTTGCATGAGTATTCAAATGTGCATACTTGTTCTTAGCTAGGACAAAATTTTTCCTTCATCGAGCACATACTTAATCATAGTCATCACTTACTAGCTCACATTTAATCAATTAAAACAATGTTTTGAATGTAGTAACATGCCTTAGAGAATCCCTCAATTCCTCACTAGATATGCACTCATTTTTCACTTAGATTTTCTGACTACACACCCTACACTAGTTATATGTGAGAAGATTGATGTAAATATGAAAACTAATGCTCACATATGTTATAACAATAAAAGCATTTTCTGGAATTATGAATGTATGTATATGATCTCATGAATGGAATGCTACTACTTAGATGCGAGAACCAGGGATATCATATGCTCATACCAATTCCAAACTCCACATATTGAAACACATAACAACCAAGATAGAAGCAAAGGGTTGTAACGGGGCTAAGGTATTGGCTAACAAAGAAAGGTAAGGATAAACAAACATTCTTAAAGAATAATAAGCAAAGTAATGAAATTGACACTTAGAATTCACTTTTGCATGCAAAAATCAATGTTTAAACCCAAGGGAAATACTCATGCAACACTTTAGGGTATAATTCAACTTTTTGGACCCTTGCTTCAACAACCAACAACTTAGAGCTCATTTTATGCTCTTTCAACTCCTTTTCATACTTTTCACACTTTTCTCTTTTTTTTCTTTCTTTTTCTACGAATTTTCTTCTCTTTTTTTTTTCTCTTTTGTTTTTCTTTTGTCTAACCCGTGCCCTCCTTACTTCTTTTGGCACACAAACTTTCCCTTCCCCCACACTTAGTTTTCTGCACAACATTGATCAAAAGGAATTCCCTCTAAGTCATGCTTTATTATCTTTTAAGAACAAGGGTATGGATATTCCTAATCTAGGCTAGGTAAGGATAATGTGGCTAACAACACAAATAGGCTAAATAAGGCTCAAAGGGTTTAATCCTACAAAAACAAATGCATGGGTTGAAGGCTTTTTGGCTATGGTGATAACTACTAAACAACTTCATCTTGTTATATGTTATGCCCTCAATTTTAAGCTTTGAATGAAACGGGCTTGAGTTCTAATATTTGGATCTATAATGATGAAATGCCTTCTAAGTAGCAACCAAGCAAAGAATGATGAGATCATGCAACGACTTTAGAAAACAACAAATTCACAGATTATTAACTCTCCAAAGAATGTTTAGGCTCAAGTCTCACAGGGTTGTAGCATTAGTTTGAGTTACTTCCTTCAAGCATGTTACAAAAACTGATTTTTTTTCTTTGTGATTACATGTGAATTCGTAAACAACAACGATGACCAAGCATAAACAAAAGAGCATATCAAACTTCCATCCATGTTTGTAACTTTCTTTAACCGTCATGCAATTAAAAACCAAATCCTCATCATTGTGTTGGAAGGTACTCTAAGACACAAACAAACAAAAACAACTTTAAAACAACTCTTTTTGGGTTTTTTCAAAACTTTTTCTAATTTTTTTCTTGAATTTTCAGAATTTCTGGTAAAGCCACATAAAAACACATCAAAACATTCTAAAAACACTTAAAAACAATGAAAAACAACCTTTGAAATGGTAGGTGGTAAAATCCTCCGAATTTGATACAAAAACACTTTGTTTACCCCCCCACACTTAAACCAAACATTGTCCTCAATGTTTCAAACATAGACGCACACAAAAACAAGCAAATAACACAACTAGCAAACATGACAAATATGGCAAAGTAAAAGCAATAAAGAGTAGGGTTTAGAAACGCAAATCTGATTATGATGCCGGAGCTTCCTAGGTCTTCTTTATTTGCATGGGTTGCCTCCCAAGAAGCGCTTGCTTTAACGTCTTCCAGCCGGACGATGCCTCCAATTAAGCTTGAATAGGGCCCACGTCATCGAGGGATACGTCCTCCACGTTATGCTCCTCAAAATACTCATACATTGGCTCTATGAATGGAAGGGGATAGTAATCCCTCCTGATTGGATCCTTGTGCTTCCAAAAATCAATGTAAACTTCCCCACCACCTTGCATTCGATTAGGTACCTGCACCAAAGAAGGTAACAACCTATTAGTTGAAATAGGAATCGAAATCGGAATAGGTGGCTTACCAATATTCGGCAAGGAAGCAGCAGCACAATCAACAAATGCATGTGGGGTGCTCTCGGCCAGATTTGGGGGTTTGAGGGTTGTGGCCGTGTAATCCTTGTGTTTTATTCCAATTCCCTCTTTATTGATAGTTTGAAATGCAATCTTCTTGATTGGTGTTGAACGTTCCTGCCTTTTACTTTTAATTACATCAATGGCATAACAAGAACGAACATCATTAGTATTCTCAGTAGATTCGGAAACTTTGAAATTAATCATATCACCACCTAACGCCATAGTGACTGCTCCCTTGGCCACATCAATCTTGGTTTGAGCTTTTTTCATGAAAGGACGTCCAAGTAAGAGTGGTGATGATGGAGAGTGTACCGAATCTTCCATGTCAAGCACATAGAAATCTGCAGGAAAAATCAAATGGTCTACCTGCACCAAAACATCCTCCAAAACTCCTTTCGGATATGCATTAGATCGATCGGCTAATTGAATAATAACACCATCATGTTTAAGCTCTCCTGGATTCATCGATGCATAAACAGAATATGGCATGACATTGATTGATGCATCTAAATCTAGCATAGCATGATCAAACCTCGTATTACCAATAACACAAGGGATAGTGAAACTACCTGGATCTTTGCATTTAGGTGGTAGCTTTCTTTGCAACAATGCAGATACATTCTCACTTACGTGTACCACCTCTTTCTCCGAATCCGTTTCCTTGCTGTACAAAGCTTCTTAAAAAACTTGGCATACTTCGGGATTTGCTTTATAGCATCGAGGAGAGGGATATTGACATGCACCTTTCTAAACGTCTCAAGAACGTCTTGTTCTTCTTCTTCGTTCTTGGCTTGCAACAATCTGCTAGGAAAAGGCACGTTTAATGGAATAGAACTAGAAGAATTCGGATTTGAGCTTACCTTGGCCGAGTTATATAGGTTGGAAGTACAAGATGGCTGCGGCAAAGGTGGTTCCATCCTTGCCGTAGGTGTGGGTTGTGTTTCTTCCTCAAACAGCAGCTTTTCCTCCTCTTTTTGACTTGATTTTGGATGCTTGGGGTTCAGTTCCAACTTGTTTGCCACTCCTCAATGTAATTGCTTTGGCGGTTTGAAATCCCCCTTTTGGATTTGCAATGGTTGAACTAGGGAGTCTTCCTTGGTCTCGAAACTGTCCTACAAACTCTGCAATCTGCCCAATTTGCTTTTCCAAGTGATCCACCCTTTTAGCTTGGCTTTGCAATGCTATGGTTTGATTCTCTTGCCCCTGAGACAAAGTGTTGAGTAATTTAAGAATTGCATCATTATCCAAAGACGTACCTGAATTTGTTCGGGCAGATTGCATTTGAGTTTGATTTGGTGCGAATGGCTTTTGATAGAAACCCGGGGGTTGTTGCCGAATTGTGTTTTGTTGTTGGCCTTGTTGGGGTTCTCGCCATTTGAAATTTGGATGATCACGCCAACCGGGATTGTAGGTGTTAGAAAATGGGTCATTCCTTTGTTGGTATTGTTGTCCAAAGCCCACGGCATTAAGGGTCTCCCACCCTCTGTTCTCGATCAATTGGAGGCATGTGTCCGTAGGGTGTCCTTGCATGGAACATACGCCACACGCACTTACATTTTGAACTTTTTGTTGGAAATGTTTCCTAAAGCCAATCATGTGATGATACTTTACGGACATTTCACATGTTACACTAATCTAGTTTAACATATAAAGGGCATAGATTATTGTTTGAGCCGTCTCATATAAATGTTATATGCTTAAACGATAA
>VIEB01002174.1:0-12950 GCA_006547085.1 Malus baccata | reverse complement strand
AGCTCAGTTTTGCTCTAAAATGCTCCATTTTGCTTCTTTTTGCACACTTTGTCTCTAAAACCTGAAATGGCACGAAACAGACTTTAAACATTGAAATAACTCAAGAAAAACAACATAAATGCATGAGAACAAGCCCACTAAGTCGCCTAAATATGCTCCTATCATTCTTCCTCTTTCGTCTCAACTCTCGTTCAAAATCGCCGTCAAAGTCCAAGATGTGTTCACGAACCGAATGAGAGCTCCGAGTCATAAACTAGTACCTAAAAACACGAAACAAAAACAAAGTAAAAATCTGGACTCAATTAAAACAAATTGAAATAAAACAATCCAAGGGATTAGCAACTTTGCTAATCCACGGCAACGGCGCCAAAATTTGATGTGAAAATTATGTTTACACACAAATTAACCCTCTTTGTATCAATTGTAGTAAGTATGCAAGTAGGGATCGTTCTAGGCCGGGGATTAGGAGGGATTGCAAAATCACTTGAAAACTGACTCAAATACATAAAAACAAGTTTAAAACACTAAACTAGACTCAAAGAATGCAAAACTAAACTTTAAAACACCAAAACAAACCAAAAGACTCAAAACAGCCCAGAAACACTCAAAACTGCCTTAAAACCACAATCTGGGCAGTTTTGAACACTAGACACAAACTTGGACGAAAATTGGTTTTAACTTGACCTAAGACACTTAAAATCACAAACAAAAGTGATTTCTAACTACTATGACTCAACCAAGTAAAGGGGGATTGATTTTGGACGAATTTAAAAACAAAACAAAACTTTGTAAACTAACTTGACAAAAACGATTTTAGGTAAATTAAGATGGTAAAAGGCTAGTTAGAAGGTTCCTTCTCCACACATGAAACATATGCATACGACTCGATTTCCAGTTATTCTTTCGACAAACCATGAATGACAATGCCCCAAATTAACTAGATCGACCAATTAATTCTCAGATTTCCCTAGATTCATTGAATTGAATGGGATACGCATTACAACCAAATTATTCTTATCAAGGACCCTAACTATGGAATACGCATGATAGAGACACATATCAAAGATCATTAAGTTCAATGGAAATCATAAGCATTGATGAGGCATTCATAACTATGCGATTCGCATGTTACTCTTGCCTAGGATTTACTTAACACAATCGTGACTAGCGACTTTTACTACTTATGAATATAAGTTAATAACGATTAGGTGAAATTCCCTTATACTCTAGCATCAAATTCATGCATGCAAACTAAGTGTCGACCCTCAATCAACATACATAAACATGTTATCAATCAAATAGATAAGTAAACCACATTCACGATTTATGAAATCATAATTGGACGAAATCAAGTCATATAAAACATATGATCATGGCTTTGAATTCCCCTCTAACTATAAAGAAATTAGTTCCTCATGTTCGCAAATAAACAAAGATAAATAAATTTAAACATTGACATAAAGATAGAAAACACCTAGAATCGCTCCAACAATCCAATGTCTTGAATGGGTTGCACGGCTCCAAGAGTTCTTCCTTCTTCTCCTTGCAAACTCACGGCACAATGAGGTATGTTTGGGTGAATGGTGTAGTGAAAATCTGGTAGAGGGTGGTGAGTGAAAGGGTGCGGCAAGGCTTGTATTTATAGGCTGAAAATCCCATCTCCTTGGTAGCCAAGGACAAGGTTTTAAAGGCTTAATCTGCATAGGATAATAACATACAATCCTATAAGGAAAACAAGTCAAAAACCCAAAAGGAATGGGAGATAATGTGCGGCACAAAGATAGGAGATGATAAGGCTTCTCGAAATCTGAAATTCCAAGGGAAATAAGGTATATGGTGCGGCACATAGCTAGTGTTCTAGAAAGACAATGCAAGGCAGATTTTTAGGCTTCTAGAAAGGTTCCTAGGCGCCATCTTTGTAGGATAAGATTAGGTCTTCTAGAAATCCCATTTTAAGCATCCTAATCTAGTTAGAAACCCTCCTAAGTGGCTGAAATGTGGATAGTTTAGGATTAGGATAAGGGTTGTTTGGATAAAATAAGCTAAGATAAGGTTATGGATGAGGTTTTGGATAAGATCCTTATCTTGAGCTGATTCTTTGGCTTTAACTCTTCTTCTTCATGTAGGAATACTTGCTTGAGTAGGAAACTTCATTCGTCTAAACTTCTTCAAAACTCGAGCTAACTTCTCTTCTTCTTGTGCCGTGAGGAATGAGGAGATGATAGCAGGTAGGGTCTCATTTTCTCCCAAGAAAATGTACTTCAAATGGCTTGGTAAGGGTTTGAGTTCAAGGACAAGTGCCTGAATTATTGACGGAAGCAACTTGTTAGTCGAAATAGGAATTGACTCACGATTAGGAAACTTACCGTCATGCGTAGGCAACAACTCAAGGGCAGCAACCATCTCACCGATTTCCCTACTAGGAGGCACGGCATGAAGGGATTCATGTGTGCCGTGGCTTAACATAGGGGCTGCCTCCTTGGTTTTGATTTGCATGCCTCTTGTAATGACTTTTTCAAGGGCGTCGTCATTCAAATCTTCAAGATATCCCTGCGCCAAAGAATCAATTATATCGATAGAGAAACATGAATGATCTTCACTAGGGTACTTAATAGAATCAGAAAGATTAAAATTAACAACTTCCCCATCAAATTCCATGGACAAAGTTCCATTATACACATCAATCTTTGTCCGAGCCGCTGTCATGAAAGGTCTACCAAGGAGGATGGGTAGTGAAGAGGCATGGTCCGATTCATCCATTTCGAGAACATACAAATCCGCCGGGAAGATTAAGTGATTAACCTGCACTAAAACATCTTCCAAAACTCCCTTTGGATAGGCGTTAGATCTATCGGCCAATTGTATGATTACACCATCATTTTTCAACACTCCTAAATTCATAGATGCATAAATTGAGTATGGCATAACATTTATAGAAGCACCTAAATCTAACATGGCAGATTTAAAGCAAGTGTTACCAATGACACATGGAATTGTAAAACTACCCGGATCTTTGCATTTGGGGGGTAGTTTGCGTTGCAAGATGGCGGAGACATTCTCACCTACCTTGACCACCTCCTTGGTCGGAATCCTCTTCCTAGTGGTGCACAACTCCTTTAAAAACTTGGCATATCTTGGGACTTGCTTGATTGCATCCAAAAGGGGTATGTTAACTTGAACTTTCCTAAATGTCTCAAGGATGTCCTTTTCAGCTTCTTCCTTCTACGTTTGCATAAACCTACTAGGAAAAGGAACATTCGAAGGAGGATTCTTACCTATTTTGTGCCTCAAAACACATTCCTAAATTTGTCCTACAATTTTTGCCGAATTTCCCTTTCCTATTCTCTTTAATTCCTACACCTTACTTGCCTATTTTCCATTGATTTCTGATTCCAAATCTAATAAATTTGTAGCCCTTCTTTCCCCTATAAATAAAACCCTTATCTGACCATTCTAAGGAATCCACCCTTCACCATAACCAACCTATATCCATCCACCACCACAAATCACCACAAAAACCATCACCCATCCCTTGTGCCGCAGCAAAGAAGAAGGAAGGAGACCCTTGGACGTGCTTGCCATTCAGGACATTGGATTGTTGGAGCGTTTCTAGGTGTTTTCGTTCTTTGTTTTCAATGTCTAAGTTTATGTATCTTTGTTTTGTAATTATGAGGAACTAAACCCCCTTAGTTAAGGGGTGATTCGAAACCATATTCATGCTTGCAATATGAATTGATTACTTTTGGTTGTGATTTCGTAAGTTGTGAATTCAATTCGTTTAACTGCTTGATTGATAACTTATTCGTGTATGTTTGTTAAGAGTGCACGCTTAGTTTTCATGCATGAATATGATGCTAGAATATAAGGGAGTTTCACCTAATAGTTACAAACTTATATTCACAAGTAGTGGAGGTCGCTTATAAATGATCATGCTAAATGAATTCTTGGCATAAGTTTCATGCTCATCATAGTAACGAGTGCCTCGTCAATACTTATAGTTCTCATGTTGCTTAATGATCTTTGATTGTATTTTTATTGTGCTTCTCACGTAAAGGACTTTTGAAGAATGTGTTGAGTTGTTGTATGCGCTTTCCCATCCAATTCAATAACTTAAGGAGAACTTGAAGGTTAATTGAAGCGGACCTAATTAACCTGGGGTGTTGGGTTTCATGATTTATCAAAAGAACAACTGAAAATTGGTTTATATGCAAGTGTGTCATGTGTGGAGAAGAACCCTCTAGCTAGCCCATCATCCATCCAATTTCCCAATTTCGTCCAAGAATTTGTTTAAGTTTTTTTTTGTTTTGTTTTACTTAATTTCGTCCAAAACCAACCCCCCTTCACTTTATTGAGTCATATTAGTTAGAATTTGTTTTAGATTGTGTTTTTAAGTGTTTTAAGTCAAGAGAAAATCAATTTTCGTCCAAACTTTGTGTTAGTGGCAGAAAATGCCTTAGAATTGTTTTTAGGCAGTTTTGAGTCTCTATAATCTGTTTTGAGTCTTGTGACTTTGTTGTGAGTCTTGTTAAGTGTTTTTAAGTTTATTTTTGTGTTTCTAAGTCAGTTTAGAGGTTTTAGCAAGCCCTCCTAATCCTCGGTCCAGAACGATCCCTACTTATACATATACTACAATTGTCAACAAGAGGGTTTAATTTGTGTGTTAGGTTATTTTACACATCAAATTTTGGCGCCGTTGCCGGGGATTAGCCACTTTGCTAATCCCCCGTTGTTTCTTTTTATTTCTTTTTTGTGTCTTTTGTTTTAGTTACTGATTTTGTTTTGCTTTGTTTTATTTACTTTTGATATTTGATTTAGTTTTGTTTCTTTGATTTCGGGTACTAGAGAAGTAAGACATGGATTTTGCTAACATTCAAGCTCAATTGGCGAATCTTACTTCTCAATTGTCGCAGTACGCCGAAAGGACCACAATGCAAAGTGTCCCTACATTTGGTGCGTCTTATGGGCAAGGATATCAAGCCAATCAATGTGCACAAAGAGATTGGACTGATCATTCAACTTCTATGTGGTGGGAATCTGAACAAGCTCAACACGAAGGATATTGGCAGCCATATGAGGAGTTCTATTCAAGACCTATGCAATATGCTCAATCAAACTCAGGTTCGTCAATAGATTATAATCAAATTCTTAATTAATTAAATTCTTTGGAGCAGGGCTCACAAAATCAAGCCAATGAGGCTCAACAAGATGCATATTGGCAGCCATATGAGGAGTTTTACACCACGCCTAGGCAGCCACCACCGCCTCCCCCATAACAAATCCAATCATATTCAAGTATGCCTATGAGTTATTATGAAATTCTTGATGTACTAACCTCTTTGACGCAGGGCTCACAACAAGAAGAATACTCACAGCCATCTGAGGAGTTCTGTCAATGGCCATATGCACCACCACAACCTCGCCCACAATCTTCCCAAACAAATTCAGGTACGTCAATGGATAATGACCAAATTGTTCAATTACTCACCTCTTTGACACATGAAGCAGAAAATCAAGCCAACAAAATGTATGAATTAGAGAAAAAAGTTGGGCAGATTGTGGAGTTCATGGCACAAATTCAAGAACAAAGTGAATTCTCCAACGCAAACATTGTAAATTCAATGGAAGATTTTGAAATTACTGGAGCCATCACTTTGGGGAGTGCCATGGAGGTTGGAGTTGAACCAAGGGCGTCCAAACAAATCCAAGGGGAGGACAAATAGCTACTAATTGAGGAGGAGGAAGAAGACACACCCACGGCAAGGGTAGAACAACCCTTGCCGCAGCCTCCTAGAGTCCCTATGCCGTCCAATTCAAGTAAGGTGGTTCCAAATTCAATTCATTCTAACATTATTCCATCAAATGTCCCTTTTCCTTGCAGATTCTTTATTCCCAAGAAGGAACTGAGTGAAAAAGGCATTGTTGAAGCTCTTCCCAAGGTGCAAAGTGATATCCAAATTCTTGGTACAGCAAACCAAGTTTCAGATTGTGTTGAATTGTTTGAAGAACTTTGTACATCAAAAAGAAGGATTCAAGAAAAAGAAGTGGCTGGAGAATGTCAAGAATTCATCAAAAAGGACGTATTTGAAACAACAAAGCCCAAAGAAGTTGAGTTTGATGACACGGGGCAAATCACAACCATCGTAGTAAATCTGGCCAAATTCAAAGTCCCTGAAACGTTCAAAGAAGTGGTGTTCGTCTTTGAGTTCTTATCGGAGCAAAAAGGTAAGACATTTTCTCCAATTTCAAATACATTTTTTACTAACATGTTGATTTTGATGATTCAGGCACCCACGTTAGAATTTAAACCATTGCCGGATCATTTAAAATATCACCGTCCATTCAAAGATCAATTTCATGCCATGGCCACCAATAGAGCTTAATTGGAGGTCTTCGTCCGGCTGCAAGACGTTAAAGCAAGCGCTTCTTGGGAGGCAACCCATGCATTCAACTTAGGAACTATGGAACTTTCACTCCACACTCAGATTTGCGTTCCTAAACCCTTATCTTTGCTGCCTTTATTTTATCAAACTTAGTTGTTTTTTTTGTTTGTTTGCTTTGTGTGAGTTTATGCCTAAAACATTGAGGACAATGTTTGATTTAAGTGTGGGGGGATAACAAAGTATTTTTTATGCAAATTCGTGGGTTTTATTATTACCTATCCCCTCGAAAGTTGTTTCTCACTGTTTTTAAGTGTTTGTAGTGCATTTTGAGCTGTTTTTGTGTGTGTTGAAGTAAAAATCCGAAAATTTGATAAAAATTTGAAAAATTGTTTTGAAAAAGCCAAAAAGAGTTGTTTGTGTGTGTTTGTTTGTGTCTTAGGGTACCTTCCAACACAATGATGAGGATTTGGTTTTTAATTGCAAGACTGTTAAAGAAAGTTATAAACATGGATGGAAGTTTGATATGCTCTTTGGTTTATGCTTGGTTGTAGTGATGTGAAAATTAACTTGACACACAAATTAAACCCTATTTGTGACAATTGTAGTAATAATGTAAGTAGGGATCGTTCTAACCGGGGATTAACTAGGGGTGCTAATCTAATGCAAATTGACTTAGAAACACAAAAACTAAACTTAAAGACTCTAATTAGACTACTAAGATTCAAAACAGATTTGAAACACTCAAATCTGCCCAAAACTGACTAAAACAAGTTAATTGACTCAAACAGCAACTAAGACAAGGTTTGGACGAATTTGACAAAACTTATGACTCAAAATACTTAAAAACACCAAAGAGGACAGATTTTGAAGATTCAAACTTAACAAAATATGGGGGAATTGTGTTTGGACGAATTTGAATTAAATGGACAGATTGTAAAGAAAACAGATTGTAAACTAAATGTGATGAATCAATGGGTGATGGAATGGCTAAGGGATTCTTCTCCACACATGAAATATATGCAACTTAAATCAACTTCCAGTTATCAATTCGACAAGTTATGAACCTCGACACTTCAAGTTAATTAGGTCCGCTTAAATTAACCTTCAGATTTCCCTAAGATCATTGAATTGAATGAATATGCATTGCAACCAAATTATTCCTAACAAGTTCTCTATATGAACAGCATGATAAAGATACAAGTTAGAATCATTACGTTCATTGGAAATCATAAGCATCGACAAGGCAATTGTAACTATGAAAAGCATGATACTTTCGCCAGGAATCTACTCAACACGATCATGACTAGTGACCTTCACTACTTGTGGATATAAACTCATAACGATTAGGTGAAACAAATTCATATCCTAGCATCAGATTCAAGCATGCAAATTAAGTGTGCACTCTCAATCAACATACAAGAATAAGTTCTAAATCACATATTTAAACAGATTGTATTCATGACTTATGCAATGATAACTGGAGTAATCAACTTATTTCACATGTATATCCATGGTTTCGAATACACCCTTAGCCAAAAACGAATTTAGCCAATCATACTCAGAGCAAAACAGAGATTACATGAATTAGACATTGAAATATAAGAGAGAATACACCTAAAATCGTTCAACAACTCAGAATGAAAAGCCAAACAATTTTGCGCATCTGTCTCCTTCCTCTTGCTTGCGGCAGATTGGATGAGGATGAATTCTGGGACGTTTTGATGATGTAGAACGGTTTGTGGGATGTTTAGAGACACGGCAAGGGATGTAAGATGGGTGTGGATGAGTGTTTGATGGTTGGGAAGTGGTGGAATGGCTGATTGTGTCTCTAGGTTGAAGAATGGTGTTTTGGGATCAATGGATGCGGCTGGAATAGAATGGACGAATTTTGATGATGAATGAGTGATGTGAAGGGTTTGTGAAATTTCTGAATGAATTTGTGATGCTTGCAGCTGCCTTATTTATAGGGCTAGGAAGGGTTTAGACTTTAGTTGAAAACAAGAGGTTTTGTACCAGAAATTAGGTAGAAATTAGGCACCATGTGTGAAACATGTGGGTCTTAAATGGCTGGCTTCTAGAAGAACAAAGTCTAAAAACATGTGGGATTAATGTAGCCTTCTAGAAATCAGATTTTTAGGCCTCCTTGCAGCTCTCTAACTGAATTCAAGCCTTTCAAATTCGTCCATCTTCATGCCTCTATGCTTGCACTATCCAATCTTGGCCCAAAAATGCTCTAGAATGCTCCAAATTGCTTCTTTTTGCATACTTTGACACTAAAACCTGAAAACACATAAAACTAGCTTAAAAGACTACTTTAACTAAGAAAACACCATGGAAATGCCTAAGAACTAGCTAACTATGGCGCATAAATATGCTCCTATCATGTAGTTATAGTTTACGAATTCACATGTAATGACAGAAGAAAAAAAATTAGTTTTTGTAACATGCTTGAAGGAAGGAACTCAAACAAACGCTACAACCTTGTGAGACTTAAGCTTAAACGTTTATTTGGAGAGTTATTAATCTGTGCATTCTTGTTTTCTAAAGTCGTTGCATGATCTCATCATTCTTTGCTTGGTTGCTACTTAAAATGCGTTTCATCATTATAGATCCAAATACTAGAACTCATGCCCGTTCCATTCAAAGCATGATATTGAGTGCATAACACATATTCAAGATGAAGTTGTTTAGTTACCACCAAAGCCAAAAAGCCTATCCCTTTTGTCATATGTTTTGTAGGTTTAACCCCCTTTGAGCCTTCGTTAGCTTAGTTTCTTTGTTAACCACATTATCCCTACCTAGCCTAGATTAGGACTGTCCACACCCTTGTTCTTAAAGAATAGTGAAGCATGACTTAGAGGGAATTCCTTTTGATTTTTGCAGAAAAACAAGTGTGGGGGAAGCGTTTTCAAAGTGTGTTTTGTGTGCCAAAAGAAAGAAAAGGGCATAAAAAAAAAGAAAAATTCGTGGAAAAAGAAAAAGAAGAAGAAAAGTGTGTGAAAAGTATGAAAAAGAGTTGAAAAATAAGTGAGAATGAACTCACATGTGTTGGTTGTTGAAGAAAGGGTCCAAAAAAGTTTGAATTTGACCTTAAGTGTTGCATGAATCTTCCATTGTGTTTAAAAGTTTATTTTTTACATTCAAAAGTGAATTCTAAATGTCAATTTCATTACTTTGCTTACTATTTCTTTAAGAACCTTTGTTTATCCTTACAACCTTTGTTTATCCTTACCTTTCTTTGTTAAGCCAATACCCTTAGCCCCGTTACAACCCTTGACTTCCATCTTGAGTGTTGTGTATTTCAATATGTGGAGTTTGGAATTGGTATAAGCATATGATATCCCTGGTTCTCGCTTCTAAGTAGTGGCATTCTGTTCATGAGATCATATATATACATGCATTAATAATTCCAGAAAAGTGTTTTCTTTGCTATAACATATGTGAGCACTAGTTTTCATGTTTACATCAATCTTCTCACATATACCTAGTGTAGGGTGTGTAGTCAGAAAATCTGAGTGAAAATTGAGTGTATATCTAGTAAGGAATTGAGGGAATTCTCTAAGGCATGTTACTACATTCAAAACCATGTTTTAATTGATTAAATTTGAACTAGTAAGTGGTGACTATGATTAAGTATGTGCTCAAGTGTGAAGATGACTCAACTCTGTGGGAATGATGATTTTTTAACGTGTCATGTTCATTGGAAATCCCTAAGACAATTGTTGGAAGGTCTAGATTGTGTTTTGTTTCTTTTGTTTTGCTCGAGGACTAGCAAAAGCTAAGTGTGGGGGAATTTGATAGGAGCATATTTAGGCCACTTAGTTAGTTTGTTTCCTTGCGTTTAGGTTGTTAGTTCTTAGTTATTTTAGTATTTTAAGCTATTTTCGTGTGTTTGTAGGTTCAATGGGTTAAAATGGAAAAGAAGTGCATTTTGGAGTCTTTTGGAGCAGTTTTGGGCATCAAATGGATTGCATATGCTTGGAGCTAAGAAGATGGACGAAATTGAAGATCAAATGAGCATAGGATTGAATGAAGATGTGAAGAATTGGATTCAAGACAAATAAAGAACGAAGAGTTCAAAATTGGAAGCCAAAGTTTCTAAAGTTGGAAGTTTCTATTCTTGGAGGTTCCCATTCTTGATAGTTTCTATTCTTGGAAGTTTCTTTCCTCACCTATGTTCCAGCCACAAAGGGATTCCAAAACATATTAGGGCACTTAATTGGTTGTTCTAGAAGCCCTAAACCTTCCCTAAAGTCCTTGCCGCACAAAAGCATCCTTTCTTTCCTATTTTCTGATCTTAAAACCACATTCCCTTTTATTCAAGCAACCAGCCGCACCTTTCCCCTCTTTCTTTCCTATTTTCTGACCCAAAATTACATTCCCTTTTGTTCTAAAGCCTTGCTGCACAAAGGGAGAGGATTCTTAACTATTTTGTGCCTCAAAACACATTCCTAAATTTGTCCTACAATTTCGGCCGAATTTCCCTTTCCTATTCTCTTTAATTCCTACACCTTACTTGCCTATTTTCCATTGATTTCTGATTCCAAATCTAATAAATTCGTAGCCCTTCTTTCCCCTATAAATAAAACCCTTATCTGACCATTCTAAGGAATCCACCCTTCACCATAACCAACCTATATCCATCCACCATCACAAATCACCACAAAAACCATCACCCATCCCTTGTGCCGCAGCAAAAAAGAAGGAAGGAGACCCTTGGACGTGCTTGCCATTCAAGACGTTGGATTGTTGGAGCGTTTCTAGGTGTTTTCATTCTTTGTTTTTGATGTGAGAATTACTTGACACACAAATTAAACCCTCTTTTTGACAATTGTAGTATAGATGTAAGTAGGGTATCGTTCTAGGCCGGGGATTAGGAGGGATTGCTAATCTATTCTAAATTAATTTAAAAATATTAAACAAGACTCAAGGACACAAAACTAGGCTAAAAACTCTAATAACTCGAAACACACTTAGAATGACTCAAAATAATGAAAACAATCAAATTAGACACTAGGAACTGAAATGGACGGAAATTGAATTAAAAGACTAACAACAATGAAAACTAACTAAATAATATAATTTAATAATGGGGGGTGTTTGGTTTTGACGAGAAGTAAATTAAACTTAAATAAATTACAGAATTGACAAAAGCATGAATTAAGGTGAAAGGATAGGTGACGGACTAGCTAGAGGGTTCTTCTCCACACATGACACATATGCAACCTAAATTGATTTTCAGTTGTTCTTTCAATAAATTGTGAATGACAATGTTCCAAGTTAATTAGGTCCGCTTAAATTAACTCTTAGATTTCCCTAAATTCATTGGATTGAATGGAATACGCATTACAACCAAATTATTCCTCATCAAAGTCCCTAACTATGGAATACGCATGATAGAGACATTCAACAAAGATCATTAAGTTCAACGGAAATCATAAACATTGACTAGGCATTCATAACTATGGAATACACATGTTAATCCAGCCTAGAATTCACTTAACACGATTGTGGATAACAACCTTCACTACTTGTGAATATAAGTTCATAACGATTAGGTGAAATTTACTTATATTCTAGCATCAAATTCATGCATGTAAATTAAGTATGCATTCTTAATCGACATACAAAAATAAGCTATCAATTAAGCAGTTAAGCAAATTAAATCACAACTCAGAAATCATAACTGAAGGTAATCAATTCATATTACAAATATATTCATGGATTTGAATTAACCTCTAGCCAAAATAAATTTAGTTACACATTATTAAAACAGAAATAAAATATAAGTTTGGAAAGATTTAACCGAGAGAGAAGGCAGCTTGCTGCTTCTGTTTTTCTCCTCCCCGAGGCTCACGCTGCGCAAGGCAGCTTGCTCAGTCCTCTCTCCTGCGCCTTCTTCTTCTGCTTTCCTTTCCACGTTCGCCTCTCTCCCCGCTGCCCTATTTCTGCTGTCTCCCCGAGGCTCACGCTGACCTCTCCTTTTTATTTTCTTTTTCTGCTTTTCAGAGCTGCCAGGGCAGCTCTGTTGCTTCTGTTGTGCTCGGTCTGTCCTCTCTGTTTTCTGCACCTATTTCTCCTGTGCTCCCCCTTTCACTTCTTATTTTATTCTTTTCCGTTTCTGCCTTCTCAGTCCCGCACTACCTCTTTCATTTTTTTATTTTTCTTTCTTTCCCAGCTGCTGTCTACTTCTCCACGTAGCTGTCTCCCACTTCTCTCCTCGTGGCTGTCTCCCACTTCTCTCCCCGTGCTCACTTCTATCTGCCCTCTGACCTCTCCTTTATTTTATGCTTTTCTTGTGCATTTGATGCTGTAGTCACATAGATGTTAAGGTCTTTTGGCATCATGCCTTCGAATATGCTTCCACTCTCCTTCATTCTTTTACAAAACATAAATCATGATGATGTTTCAAACATCATCATGACTTATAATTATTATTTTTCTTTTTTTTTAATTTTATTTAAAAACTGATCTACACAGACAGTTTTGATAAATTTATTACATAAAATTTCACTTGTTCTATTTTTATTTTCTTTGCATAACAAATCCTATAAACACAAAAATAACGTA
>VIEB01002173.1:8828-19184 GCA_006547085.1 Malus baccata | reverse complement strand
TCTGATTTCCTAATCAACCTAGGGTTTTAATTTCTGTTTTCCTTTAAATAAACCTCCTTGTTGCAGCCACAAAAGATTCATTCAGATCCATACACTTTCATTCATGCCCAAAACCTGTCCTTACCCCTTGCCATGCCCAACCTTCACCCAAATCCATTTTTCCTGACCCCAAACTCCTTTAGCCGTGCCATACACCCATCCTAGACACCTTCCCACCATTCTCCATCATCCAAAACCCATCCAAACCATCTCCATACCTTGTGCCGCAGCAAGAAGGAAGAAGGAGTGCTCTTGAATGTGCTTGCTAGTCTATTGCAAATTGCTGGAACTTTTAGGTGTAATCTTTCTTATGTTTTCAATGTTTCAATTCAATAAACTTTGTGTTGTAAGTATGAGGAACTAAACCCCCTTAGTTGGGGGGTGATTCTAAACCATGTACATGCTTGCAATATGATTTGATTACATTCAGTTGTTATTTCATAAGTTGTGGATTCAATTCGTTCATCTACTTGATTGATAACTTATTTGTGTATGTTGATTAAGAGTGCACGCTTAGTTTTCATGCATGAATATGATGCTAGATTATGAGGGAGTTTCACCTAATAGTTACAATCTTATAATCACAAGTAGTGAAGGTCGCTTGAAAACGATTGCGTTGAATGAATTCTTGGCACTAGTTTCATGCTCATCATAGTAACGAATGCCTCGTCAACACTTATAGTTCTCATTGTACTTCATGATTCTTGATTGCATCTTTATTGTGCTCATCCAAGTTCTTGTTAGGTTCTCAAAACTGCCTAGAAAGTGGTTTTTAGGCAGTTTTGAGTCATTAGGTTGCTGTTTTGAGTTTTATGTTTGTTTAAGTGTTTTAAACTTTAGTTTTGCATTCTTTGAGTCTAGTTTAGTGTTTTAAACTTTGTTTTTATGTTTTTAAGTCAGTTTTCAAGTGTTTAGCAATCCCTCCTAATCCCCGGTCTAGAACGATCCCTACTTACATCTTTACTACAATTTGACAAAAAGAGGGTTTAATTTGTGTGCTTATCTATTTCGCATCAAAATACATGAAAATAGCTTAAAAGACTAACTTAACTAAGAAAACACAACATAAATGCATAAGAACTAACTAACTAAGGCGCATAAATATGCTCCTATCATGTGTTCAAAACTGCCCAGAAAGTGTTTTTAAGGCAGTTTTGAGTCTTTTGGTTGCTGTTTTGAGTTGTTGGTTTGTTTTAGTATTTTAAACGTGAGTTTTGCATTCTTTGAGTCTAATCTAGTGTTTTAAACTTTTTTTTACGTTTCTAATTCAGTTTCAAGTGATTAGTACCCCTAGTTAATCCCCGGTTAGTGATAAGTCACATTTTGCCTGCATTTATATCTTCCATATTTGGCGTCTTTGTGATGTTTTGGATTAAGCTAGTTGCATTTTACATTATTTGGTGTTAGTGTGCAGCCAAGTGTGTAATAAGATCAATTGGAAGGCAAATGAAGTAAAAGCACGCCTTTTGGTAGCTGAGCATTATTCCAAACGTGGAAAGGATTCTTGGGAGTTAATTTGAAGTCCAAATGAGGAATCTAGGACTAATGTGGCTGCTGAAATTCAGGAGAAGATGTGTTAGGAAAGTGGTGCATTGGAGTCACATTGGGTGGTTCCACACAACTTGTGCCGTGTATTCCCTTGCCTTGTCCAGCTCCCTTTTGCACCAAAAACATCCACTCCCATTAATTAAACCATTCAGCCACTTTTACATCAACATCACGCACCATGCCGTGCATTTTCATCCCTTGTTCCAGCTTGGTGCAACCAATTCCAGGTTGTCCACTCCCTTGTTGCAAACATTGCACATGCATCTTCAATTAAATAAACCACATACATGCATATTATCCTTGTGCCGTGCATCCACCATCCCAGAAATCCACCCATTCCAGCTCACATATGCACTTCCAGCTCCATTCTTTATGTTGGCAGCCACATTCCCCTCCTATAAAACCATGCAAAATCACTTCTCTTGGGGGGATTGAGATATTCCATCATTCCCACACATAGCTGTTCCATTTTCTGTCCATTTTCTCTCCCATTTACAGAAACCATTCAATCATAGCCGATCCACCTCATTTACAACACATTTGGAGAACCAACACCGAAGGCTACTCTTAAGGGATTTCGACATCAGTTTGACTCGAGGGTTTCTTCTTCTTAATTCTATGTTCACTTATGTTATTTATTTTTATGTCAAACTTTTGTAAACATGAAGTGTAACTAATCTTTCTCTAGGGATTCGATGTAGCCTTGCAAGATTGCCATGTAGTTAATTCAGAATGCTCAGTTGGTCTCTCTATTTCTTGTTTCATTCTCTGATTTAATTGTGACTTAGTGTGTTGATTTGTATGCTTGATCACCATTTGAATTAACCACAGGTTGATTAGCCAAGATTAAAGCACACATCATGCATATTCTTGGTGGATATGTGAATGAATGAAGGGAATGTTCTGCAAACATCCTGCCGAGTGTTTCCTTTGGTTTCATGAAAGTTTCTTGTGCATGACATATTCTTGATTAGGAACCAAAGTTGCACATCACGATTAGGTTCATGATTAAGGACATTTGATCAAATCCACACATCATATGGTTCATCATATCTAAGTGAAACAAACTCAAGAAATATGTAGGTGACTGAGTATAAACTGATTTAACAAACATGGAGTTGGTTTAGCAATGATGAAACCGAATCCCTAGCTTCATCTCCATTGGTGCTGTCCCATTCTATTAGTTGTTGATTCATTTATTTGTGTTTACTTCATTTTCTTGTGCTTTCAAGTTACAACAACAAATCTGCTTAATTTGATTAGTTTTATTCGTTTCATAGAGTTCTTGCAAAACAAGTAATTGTATAGGTCCAATTAGTCCCTGTGGATTCGACACCCTTGCTTGTGCCATTATACTAAACATATTTTAGCATTAGGAAGGAATTCAACAACAGTTAGAACGATCCCTACGTACATCATTACTACAATCGTCACAAATAGGGTTAATTTTGTGTGTTAACATAATTTTCACATCAAATTTTGGCGCCGTTGCCGGGTAAGTTCTATTTCTGAGTTACAATCCCAAATGGCTAACCTTACGTCTATGTTATCGCAGTTGGTTGAAGGCCCCAAAACGCAAGGAACTACAATCTGTGGTGTATGCTCCATTCAAGGACACCAATCTGATCAATGCCCTCAATTAATTGAGAATGGAGGATGGAAATCGGCCAATGCTGTGGGTTATGGGAATCAAAACCAACCAAGGAATGATCCTTTCTCCAATACATACAATCCGGGATGGCGTGACCACCCCAATTTCAGATGGAGAGATGCACCACAATATGGCCAACAAAGTGGATTCCGACAACCCCCGGGTTTCTTTCCAAGGCCAATGGCACCACAACCACCTCCTCAGGCACAATCATCCCAAACCAACCCAGGTACGTCTATGAATGACGATAAAACATATCAGTTACTAACCACCATGGCGCAGGGAATGCAGAACCAAGCAAAGGAGGTTAATGAGCTAAAGAAGCAAATGGGCCAAATGGCCGAATTTTTGGGGCAATTCCGTGAAAATGGTAAGTTACCAAGCACTACGGTGGTTAATCCAAAGGGTGGTTTCGAATCTGCAAAGGCTATCACACTACGAAGTGGAAAAGAGGTGAGAAACAAGGAAGATGAGAAGATACAACTCGAAGAAGAGGAGAACACCTACCCTACGGCAAGGGTACCATCACCCATGCCACAGCCATCTAAGACATCCCATCCGTCCACCTCAGGTAAGAATGTCCCAAATGTTGTGATTTCGAACACTAATTTGCCCAATGTTCCTTTCCCTCGCAGATTTGCACAATCGAAGAAAGAAGAAAGCGAAAAGGACATTCCTTTGCTTGATGCTATTAAGCAAGTGCCCAGGTACGCAAAGTTTTTAAAATAGTTATGCACAACTAGGAAAAGAATTGGAGTTTGATGGGGACATTATTCGTTTTAATCTTTCTGAAACCATTAAATATCCAATGGAGGACCATTCTTGTTTCGCTATTGACATTGTTGATTCTTTGGCACAGGTACACTTGGATCGTTTGAACGACGATGCGCTAGAAATGGCCTTAGTGCACGGCATAGGAGCAAGAAACAAGTGTGGGGGAATCCATGCAACCCACGGCATGGAATCTGACCATATTGCCGTGCCCCCTTGTGGTGAAGTGTTTGAAATGGTCGCGGCCCTCGAGTCATTGCCATCACATTCTGGTAAGTCTCCACTCTCAATTTTAGATTCGGTTTTGGAGACTTACCAGAATGTGATGGCCCTCGAGTCATTGCCATCACATTCTGGTAAGTCTCCACTCTCAATTTTAGATTCGGTTTTGGAGACTTACCAGAATGTGATGGCCCTCGAGTCATTGCCATCACATTCTGGTAAGTCTCCACTCTCAATTTTAGATTCGGTTTTGGAGACTTACCAGAATGTGATGGCCCTCGAGTCATTGCCATCACATTCTGGTAAGTCTCCACTCTCAATTTTAGATTCAGTTTTGGCTAACAAGTTACTTCCATTCATTGTGCAGCCACCTACACTTGAGTTGAAGCCATTACCTAGTCACTTGAAGTATGTTTTCTTGGGAGAAGATCAAACACTACCCGTCATCATATCTAGCTCACTCACGGCCCAAGAAGAAGACAAGTTGATAAGGGTGTTAAAGGAGCACAAATCTGCCATTGGATGGACCTTGGTGGATATCAAAGGCATTAGTCCCACCACGTGCATGCATCGCATCCTTTTAGAGGAGGGAGCTAAGCCATCTCGGGAGGCTCAACGTCACCTTAATCCACCCATGTTGGAAGTAGTAAAGAAGGAGGTTATAAAATTGCTTGACCGTGGTGTTATATATCCTATTTCTGATAGTCGTTAGGTGTCTCCCGTGCAGGTTGTTCCAAAGAAGTCCGGAGTCATGGTTGTGAAGAATGAAGAACAAGAGCTTGTACCCACTCGTGTGGTGACCGGTTGGCGTGTTTGTATTGATTACAGGAAGTTAAATGCCATGACAAGGAAGGATCACTTTCCGTTGCCATTCCTGGACCAAATGTTAGAAAGGTTAGCCGGCTATCAATTTTATTGCTTTCTTGATGGATATTCCGGATACAACCAAATTGTGATAGCTCCGGAGGACCAAGAAAAGACAACGTTCACGTGTCCCTTTGGCACCTTTGCATACAGGCGCATGCCATTTGGTTTGTGCAATGCCCCTGCGACATTTCAACGATGCATGGTGAGTATCTTTTCTGATTATGTGGAGAAAATTATTGAGATATTCATGGATGATTTTAGCGTGTTTGGTAATTCATTCGATCATTGCTTGAGTAATCTGACCTTAATTTTGAAACGTTGTGTTGAAACGAATCTTGTGCTTAATTGGGAAAAATGTCACTTCATGGTTAAGCAAGGTATTGTTCTAGGACATATTATTTCTGAAGAAGGCATTGAAGTGGATAAATCTAAGGTAGATCTTGTTCGTCACTTACCCTCTCCAACTTCGGTTAGAGAGGTTCGTTCGTTTCTTGGTCACACAGGTTTTTATAGGCGTTTCATAAAGGATTTCTCCAAGATTGCACAACCACTATGCCGATTGCTTCAAAAAGAGGTGGCTTTGGAGTTTGATGCATGCTCCACGACATTCAAGCAATTAAAAGAAGCTCTTACTTCGGCTCCCATTATCACACATCCAGATTGGAGCCTTCCATTCGAGTTGATGTGCGATGCTTCGGACTATGCGATTGGTGCTGTTTTAGGGCAACGAAAGAACAAACAACCTCATGTTATTTATTATGCCTCTAGGACACTAAATGATGCTCAATTAAATTACTCCACCACTGAAAAAGAATTACTTGTTGTGGTATTTGCATTAGATAAGTTCCGATCATACTTACTTGGTACGAAAGGTATTATTTTTACTGATCATGCAGCTCTCAAGTATTTACTCACGAAAAAGGAAGCCAAGCCTAGACTAATTCGATGGATGTTGCTTCTACAAGAGTTTGACATTGAGATTCGGGATAAGAAGGGTGTGGAGAATGTGGTGGCTGACCACCTAAGTCGAATGGTGCATGAGGAAGCATCGCCAATTTCTGAAACCTTCCCCGATGAGCAATTAATGTCTATTCAGGTAAGTGAGCCTTGGTATGCAGATTCGGTGAACTTCCTGGTGTCTAAACATATCCCTATCACACTTAATAGGAATCAACGTGATAAGATTAAAAAGGATGCTAGGTTTTATGTTTGGGATGATCCATACCTTTGGAAATTTTGTCCCGTTCAGATTGTACGCCGTTGTGTGAATGAATCTGAGTTTCAATCTATTTTAACATTCTGTCATTCATATGTATGTGGGGGACATTTTGGCACCCAACGCACTGCCCTTAAAGTCTTAGAATGTGGGTTTTATTGGCCAACCATTTTTAGGGATGCTAGGACATTTTGCCTTACATGTGATCGTTGTCAACGAATGGGTAATATAAGTGCTAAGGATCAAATGCCACAAAACCCTATACTTTCTGTTGAAATATTTGATGTGTGGGGAATTGATTTTATGGGTCCTTTTCCGTCATTACATGGTTTTCTCTATATCTTGTTGGCGGTGGATTATGTTTCCAAATGGGTGGAAGCAAACGCCACCCGGACTAACGATTCCAAAGTGGTTGCAGAATTTGTGAAGTCTAACATTTTTGCTAGGTTTGGAATGCCTCGAGTTTTTATAAGTGATGGAGGTTCACATTTTTGTAATCGAACAATCGAGGCACTGCTTAAGAAGTACAACGTTACACATAGGGTTTCGACACCCTATCATCCTCAAACAAGCGGGCAAGCCGAGGTGTCGAATCGGGAGATAAAACAGATTTTGGAGAAGACAGTTGGGCCAACAAGAAAAGATTGGAGCTTGCGGTTAGACGATGCATTGTGGGCTTATAGGACCGCCTACAAAACACCCATAGGAATGTCCCCCTTTCGGCTTGTGTATGGAAAACCATGTCCCTTACCTGTGGAGTTGGAGCACTGATGCGTAAAATAACTAAACACACAAATTAACCCTCTTGTTGACAATTGTAGTATGGATAAGTAGGGATCGTTCTTAAACCGGGGATTAGGAGGGATTGCTAAAACACTCTAAACTAACTCAAATTTGTAAAACAAAATTTAAAATACGAAACTTAATGATTCTTGCTTGTATCTCTATTATGCAATCATGTAGGGGAGTTGTGGGGAATGCGTTGGGTTGTCGTATGCAATCATCCAATTCAATAACGTTAGGAAAATTTGAAGGTTAATTTAAGCGGACCTAATTAACTTGGGGTGTTGAGAATTCATGGGTTATTGAAATGCAATTGGAAATCGTTTTGAATGCAAGTATAACATGTGTGGAGATGAACCCTTAGCTAGCCTTCCATCCATTGTTTTAAGCAATTTTCGTTTTAAAATCTGTTTTGATTTACAAGTTTATGTTTTGTTTTCAATTTCGTAAAAACCCAATCCTCCTTTGTTTTCAAGTGTCAAATTAGTTAGAAAGTGTGTTAGTTTGTGTTTTTAAGTGTTTTGAGTCAAGTTAAAACCAAATTTCGTCAAAATCTTGTTTAGAGTCCAAAACTGCCCAGAAAGTGGTTTTAGAGAGCAGTTTTGAGTGTTTTTGTGTTATTTTGAGTCTTTTGGTTTGTTTTGGTGTTTTAAGTTATAGTTTTACATTCCTTGAGTCTAGTATGTGTTTTAAACTTGTTTTTTTACGTTTTTGAGTCAATTCCAAGTGATTTTGCAATCCCTCCTAATCCCCGGCCTAGAACGATCCCTACTTACGTATTTTGCTACAATCGATAAAAAGAGGGTTTAATTTGTGTGCTTATATATTTCGCATCAAATGACCTAAAACACCTAAAATCATATTCTAAGACAAGTTCTAAGTAAAATGACTCAAAGAAATAAGGTGGGATTGATTTTGGACGAAATTAATTAAAACAAAGCAAGAACAAAGTAAACAGATTTTAAGACAAAGTTAAGTAAATTGATGGGTAATAGATCAACTAGAGGGTTCTTCTCCACACATGATGCACTTGCATTCAACTTTGATTTCCAATTGTTTCTTTCAATGAATTATGAATCTCAACGCCCTAGGTTAACTGTGATAGCACTTTTTTAACCTTCAAGTTTTCCTAAAGTTATCGAATTGGATGGGAATGCACATGCAACAACTCAAAACATTCTCTAAAATTTCCTTACGTGAAAAGCACAATAAAGATACAATCAAAGATCATTAAACTTCATGAAAACTATAAGCATTGACGAGGCAATTGTTACTATGGAAAGCATGAAACGTTTGCCAAGAATTCACTTAACGCGATCGTTTATAAGCGACCTCCACTACTTGCAAACATAAAGTTGTAACTATTAGGTGAAACTTCCTTATGTTTTAGCTTCAAATTCCTGCATGAAAACTAAGTTGACCTCCTTAATTAACACAAAAAAATAAGTCATCAATCAAACGGTTAAGCAAATTGCATTCACAATTCATGAAATAACAATTAGACGTAATCAATTCATCTTGCAAGCACAATCATGGTATTGAATAACCCCCTAGCCAAAAGGCTTAGTTCCTCATGTTCACAAAACAAAAGAAAACAGATTTATACATTCTAAATATAAGAAGGAGAACACCTAAATATTCCAACGATTCGATGTTGAACGGCTAGAATCTTCAAGTACTTCGTCTTCCTCTCCTTTGCTGCAACACAGGGACTTTGGGCAGGTTTTTGGGTGATTGAATGGTGTAGAATGGATGAAGGACGTATGGAAGTGTTTAGGGTTGATGGGTGGTGCGGCTAGGGTGGTTTTGGATCAGAAAATATGGTGAATGGTGAAGGAATAGGGCTGTTGAAGATGGAGTTCAGTTTCTGGCGTGAATGATGAGTTTCTGGATGAATGGTGATGTTAGTGGCTGCACAAGGATGTTTATTTAAAGGGATACTTGATGTGAGAAATAAGTTAACACACAAAATTAAACCCTCTTTTTATCAATTGTAGCAAAGTATGTAAGTAGGGATCGTTCTAGACCGGGGATTAGGAGGGATTGCTAAACACTTGAAAACTGACTTAGAAATGTAAAAACAAAGTTTAAAACACTAGATTAGACTCAAAGAATGCAAACCTCACGTTTAAAATACTAAAACAAGCCAATAACTCAAAACAGCAACTAAAAGACTCAAAACTGCCTTAAACACACTTTCTGGGCAGTTTTGAACACAAAACACAACTTTGGATGAATTTGGGTTTTAACTTGTACCAAAACACTTAAAAACATCAACCAACACACTTTCTACTAATCTAGGACTCCAAAATAAATGGGAATTTGATTTGGACGAAAATGAACTAAATGGACAGATTGCAAGGAAACAGATTCTAATAGAAACAGATTGTAACACAAAGTTATGAATAATCAGTGGATGATGAAATGGCTAAGGGGTTCTTCTCCACACATGAAATATATGCAACGTAAATCAAATTCCAGTTATCAATTCAATAAGTTATGAACCTCGACACTCCAAGTTAATTAGGTCCGCTTAAATTAACCTTCAGATTTCCCTAGAATCATTAAATTGGATGAATATGCATCGCAACCAAATTCTTTCTAACAAGTTCTCTATATGAATAGCATGATAAAGACACAAGTTAGAAGCATTACGTTCCTTGGAAATCATAAGCATCGACAAGGCAATTGTAACTATGGAAAGCATGATACTCTTACCAAGAATCTACTTAACACGATCGTGACTAGCGACCTTCACTACTTGTGAATATAATTTCATAACAATTAGGTGAAACAAACTTATATTCTAGCACCAAATTCAAGCATGCCAATTAAGCGTGCACTCTCAATTAACGTACAAGAATAAGTTCTAAATCAAACGGTTAAGCAAATTATATTCACAACTTATGTAACGATAACTGGAATTGATCAACTTATTTCACATATAAAATCATGGTTTTGAATACACCCTTAGCCAAAATGAAATTAGCCAATCATACTTAAAGAAAAACAAAGATTACATGAATTAGACATTAAAATCCAAAGAAAGAAAACACCTAAAATGCTCCAACTTGGCAGCAAGTGCATCCAAGAATTCTCCTTTCCCTTGCTTGCGGCAGATTGCTTTGTGGACAGTTTTGGGTAGTTTTATGATGTAGAATGGATGGGGAATGGTATGGAAAGGTTTAGGGTGAGAGTGGAGGAGTGTTTGATGGTTGGAGGGTGGTGGAGAACTAGGCAAAGAAGGTGGAAGAAGGTG